>JAUZSZ010000095.1:42191164-42206550 GCA_034780575.1 Labeobarbus marequensis | reverse complement strand
TGAATTTATTTGATCCAAAATACAGCAAAAGCAGTAATATTGTGAATTATTTTTTACTATTTAAAAAACTGCTTTCTATTTGAATATATATTTTAAAATGTAATTTATTCTTATGATCAAATTATTATTATTATTATTATTATTATTATTATTATTATTATTATCGATATTTAAAACAGTTGAGTACATTTTTTTTTTCAGAATTATTTGATGAATAAAAAGATCCAAAGATTAGCATTTATCTGAAATGAAAAGCTTTTGTTCCTACACTATACCTTTCAAAAACTTGGAGTCAGTAGGCCTATATTTTTATTTTAAAAGCTTTAAATTGATCAAAAGTGATGAAAAAAAAATGTTTTTTTTATAGTGTTGCAACTTTCTATTCATCAAAGAAACCTGAAAAATCTACTCAGCTGTTTTCAACATAATAATAATAATAATAATAATAATAATAATAATAAATGTTTTTAGCATATTAAGATCATGTGACTGGAGTAATGATGCTAAACATTCAGCTTTGAAATCACAGGAATAAATTACATTTAAAATATATTCAAATAGAACACAGTTATTTTAAATAGGCCTAGTAAAAATATTTCACAATACTGTTTTTGCTGTACTTTGCATCAAATAAATGCAGGCTTGGCGAGCAGAAGAGACTTCTTTAAAAACACATTAAAATCTTACTGTTCAGAGACATTAGGCTGGTAGTGTAAATATGTCATCTTGAAATACTGTACACTTTGGCACGATATTTTTACTGTTAATTTCGGGCAACCAGAGCTGTGTCATGTAAACGGCATAAAGAGAGAACAATAATTTAGGCTACTCCATCACCCCCCAATCGTTCTTCATCGGTGTGTGACAGAATTTCGACAGGAGAGGGCGAGATTTTATCAAAAACAGTCAACAGGTGAGACAGTCAGTCCAAAATCGAAGTGTGCTGGCGGGTCGCCGCCTTTATGCGGAGCATGTCGATCTCGCCCTCTGCTGCGACTAATGGACCGCCTTCAGCTGCAGAATCAGGAGAGAGATTGCTTCACACGCCTTTCTCCAGCCCTGGGGATCGAAGAGGAAGACACTTGTTGTGGCACAGCGTGATGAAGAAGAGCAGTGCGCGTTAGTGTTCATCACACAGTGAACATATTCACATGCATGATCATTTACTGAGCGCTGCGCTCGGCTCTCCAAACTTTCAAAGACGCGAGCGATGTGGACAGATGTGCTGCTGATCCAGATCTGAATCGTCAAGGTGAGCGACCACTGTCGGTCTGATGGTTGTTTTGGGGGTCTGAACTCGTTTCTGTTATTGCGCATGATGCAAAACCAGTTACATAAGCGCAGAGCCGGACAGAAGCGCGTTTATCTCAGAGAGAAAGAGAGAGCGATAGAGGCTCTTCTCACGCTATGAGGTTATTTTAGTGACATACTGACACTTCTTTTGGTGTGCGTTTGTGCATTTTCCGTAAGCTCGCCTCTTCTTTACACCCAGCCTGGTGCGATGCTAACAAATCGCTTTTGAAAGCTTCTCTAAGCTGTTTTGATCTTAAAGGAATGTTCACCCTCCCAAAAAATCCAGTCATCATTTACTCACCTTAATTATTATTTCAAACAAGTATGCTTGTTTTTTTTTGTTTTGTTTTTTTTTCATTGGAACGTCTTCTTTCATACAGTGAAAGTCAGTGGGGTCCAAAACATCTTTTGCTTTCTGCAGAAGAAAGAAATCAACACAGGTTTGGAAAGGTGAATAAATGATGATAAAAACATTTTTATTTTGTTTATTTTATGTGAACTAACAGTCTAAGCATTAACCATACATTTATGTAGCCTATGTTTAGCTACTATTAAACATAGTGTGGTATTGTACTGTATTGTATTGTATTGTTAGTGTGGACTACACAGTGTCCGTCAGGGGGTTGATATACAGTGGATCAATGATGATTCTGAAAGAAAACTTGCCGGGAGCATGCTGTTGCCATTCATGCACATCTGATTGACAGATAAGCCTCACACTCTTATTTTAGCGTTGTGGGTTTCAGCAGTTTGCTTCATACATGCAGTCTAACAGCTTGAAGTTAAAGAGGTCAAACTTTATCATGCTGTAAATGCTTGTCTTTGAATGAGCAAGGCATTTACTTCAAGTAGTCAGGTGATATCGACCAAGGCAGCCAAAATTACAATTTAAAATCAGTCAAAGCTATAGAAATGTATCTTCATATTTATCTCCAAGTAAAACCCCCAGCCCCATAATTCACACCCTGTTTATGACCTTAAAACACTTTTACCATTGCACACAATTTGTAAACTAATGCATTGTGATGTTTGTGTCACATAACCAGCTCCATATGTCTGGCTTTTCTGGTGTAGTAAACTTGCTTGGTAGCGCACCCAGTACAGTGTTGCACATGATCCCGCAACACATGAGTCACAATAAAACATTTCAGTGACTTGTAGAAGCAAGCTGAAATGGCATGTTTGCTTGAGCAAATGTCTTTTTGTCTTAGGCTTGCTCTTTGTTGGTTTATGGCAGGTTTAGGTACACTCTTAAAAATAAAGGTGCTTAAAAGGTTATTTACAGCAATGCTATAGAAGAACCATTTTTGGAACCACTGAGTCAAAGGTTCTTTAAAAAAAAAAAAGTCTTTCTTACTTTTTTATAATCAGATAAAACCTTCTTTTGTGAAACAGAAATGTTCTTCAGATGCTTATGGAACCATTCAGACAAAAAAAGGTTCTTCTATGGCATCGTGAAGTACCTTTATTTTTAAAAGTGTTCATTATTTTAAAAAAGAAAATGACAGAGCGTTAACCTTTTAGTGGCATTCACTGGTTATTTCATTTCTGAACTGCCACAATATGTACAACAACCAGCATAATAACACGTTGCTATGTTCACGTTCATCTGTTTTGGATAAAACTGAATGCGCTTTTGGTGCCACCCAATAGATGTTTCACTTTGAACGTGTCCTGAGACATGCAAGAAGCAATTAGGAAGCAATCATTTTGCAGAAATGTCGACACAGGCACGTTTTTCCAATAAGCCTGAGCTGGAATAATCAGTGATAACTAAAGCAGCCTCACTGGCAGACTGATGAGTTATTAGCTCTAAACAGAGCAATAAACAAGGATTATTTAGCTACAGAGAAATAAAATACTGACCTGCGGAAAATCAATTCGACAGACACAGAGAAGCAAATAGATCAAAGACCGAAGAGATGCAGAGACAGTGGGAGAAAATGAAGTTCACTAATAAAGACATTAAAGGAATGGTTTTGTAACGAAAGGATTTTCTTGGACATGGATTATGAATGAACCTGCTATTGAGAAACACGCACATATTTATTTGTCTCTGTCATGCTACAGTAAGAGTCAGGCACAGAAGACAGCAGCATATTGGAGGTCAAAGCTGGATTAAGCTCAAGATTCAAAAAAGCAATGCCGCAGAGCTTTTTTTAGAAGAAAGATATGCAGAGAGGAGGATTTCAAGACGTGACTCATCAGGAACACTGATGAAATCGTGTTATGTTTCACAAGAGAAAGTTGTCTGCGAATTTCCAGTCTGTCAGGGTCACTCTTTTTTTATTGGTTCAAGGCAGTGTGGGTCAGCTGCGATTCGAGCTCAATTAAGGCAGTGTCTCGCTAGACGACATGAAACGACTTGATGGGGGTGTTTCACCTGCAGACTGTTTTTGATGAAAGCTCATCCTCTTCTGTCAGGGGTCTGTCACATTCCCTTCATTAAGAGTGGACGATTTCCACAACACACACATATACACACATACCCACTGGTTTGCAATGCAAATAGTTTTACTGTTTACTGCACTTTTTTTTGCGAAAAAGATGTTTACTTTAACACACTTTTTAAAAAAAAAAGTTCTGTTTATAGAAATATTGCACTTTAAAATAATACATACTTAAGTGCAAATGCAGTATAATGTTTTCAGATGCTTAACTGCATATTAATTGCAATTAAATGAAAATGTATTATAGTGTAAATTTATACTAAATATAGTAAATTAGTTGAACGTTAGAGTGATTTTTTTGACTTACATATGACTTTACTTATTTTTATATGTAATTTCATAATTACTTCTATTGTCTTTGAAATATGTTTAAAGTAATGCCGACTGTACTGACAAGTATTTATGATAAACTAAAGTATACTTTAATGTCATTGCTATTATTGAAACTTTTACATTTGTAAATATGAAGTTGCAGTTTAGTACACGTAAAATACAATTTACTCTAGATGTAATATTGATTATAAAATGGTTAGGTCCAGTCCTTGATTCGGACTGGTCAGCAGCTGTGTTTTATTCACGGTAATACAGCAGTCAGTAGTACAGTAGTATCAAAACTGCTCCATGTGTTATGTTTTTCAGCAAAAAAAGGCAAAATAAGTGTATTTAGTTAAAGCACAGCATTATTAAAAATTATTCAGTTATTTAAAAGTGTACTTAAGTGTGTTAAGAAACATGAAAGTGTCTTTCTTTAAGTACATTTAAGTGACCTTGTTTCATTAATATTATATTATCTGCAAGTACAGTTTAAAAAAAACCTTTTAAGATGAAGTACACACAAGTGCACATTCAGTACAATTAAGCGCACTTCCTGTTCACAAGGGCACCTGTAGTGCATAAAATGAATCAGATTTCTCGCACATTCACAAGAAATAGCTTACTTTTGCATTCAGAAATAAGGTGTATAACATTTTGGTCATATCGCCCACCTCTAAATATTTATACATAACATTTATACTGCTAGACAGTTATACTGTAATTCTTTGATTCTTGTTTGCATCAAATAGATTCAAAAGCGTTGGATACAAGCAGGACAACAGCTTGGTAACCTGATGAGGAAAACATGACTGCTGCATGAAGTGAAAATATGCAATCTGAATTTTGCTTTCTGTTCTGAAGCGTCTGTTATGGGGATCACCTTTTGTATTCAGGAAATTGTCTACACGGAGACGCAGTTATGCAAGCTCTTACACACATTTACACACATGCACACGGACGTTTGCATGCATGAAACATACACACAGACGTACCACAGTATTAGCAAATAACTGATACAGTACCAGTCTGCTGTTTCAGAACGCTTCATGCATATCACTCACAGACACATGGACATGCAAATATATCTCTCAGCATGTCTAATCTCAACAATACAAGGCTGTACAGAGTACTGTCACACTCTGAGCCTGGGCCTCTGACATAAACGTTGTAAAAACACAGGAAACGCAGCATGACCCTTTCTACTGTCAGTTTGGATAAACAGGAAGTCCATGAATTTAAGAAAGTGTACTGTGTGAACTTTTTAGGGATGTCTTCACTTAATTTCTACTAGGACAATAGCAAAAAGAGCATTTCTCCCTGTGTGAGTTTTGGATGAGAGCGAGTTTTGGTCATTTGCATTTCTGCTTTAATAAAGCTGCATTGTGTTGCTGCTGAAAGACAGAAGCTGGACAGAGGGAAAAACAAGTCTTCCTGTCTGCTCACTCAGTTCACCAGAATTTTACAGTAACCTCAGTGAAGCGGCAAGTACGAGCAGAAGATCTGACTCTCTCGGTTTCAGTTTTAGTGTGGTTTATTGGCATGACTTTACTAAAAACTGCACTTGTTCTGCCCGAGTGAGCGTTTGTAGCACAGCTGTGTGCAGTGATAAATGACAAAATATCAGAAGTGCGAATAAACAAGTAATATTAGCACATGAAATGTATCTCTTTTTCTCATTTATTGTTTGTGAAATACTCACATAAACAGTAACTTCCGCCATTTGTTAAGCTGTCAGACTGCTCCATTTTCAGCACAACAGGAAGCATCTGCACCGAGATAGAACAACCAACGGAGAACATTCCCTCTTTCTTTCCTTCTCTCCCCTTTCAAACACACACACACACACACACACACACACACACATAGAGGGCCACAATTTTCATAGAGGGCCTTAAACAATGTCACATGTGACCACTTGCGGCCAAAGTATATTATACATACAACAAATATATATACAACCCCATAAAGTGGAGCTGCAACATACACTGGAAATGGACAATAAAAATCTGCTTGCCATTTTATTCACAGATCCACAAGTGAAAGCACAACTTCAGGGATGAGCAAAGGCCAAAACAGCAAACACCAAACAAAGTCACAAATTAAACAAATAAATCAAAACAAAAAAGAAATAAGTACAATAAATTACTTCCCTTAATTGTTTTTTAGACTTTTTAGAATTTTTGGCCAAATGAAAGTGACCAAAAAGACAGATAGTTATAATAATAATAATAATAATAACTTTTAAAATATTGGCAAAATACAGCAAAAAGAAACAATGCAACACAAAACACACACAAGGAAAAATATGTATAAAAACAGCAAAAATAAACCTGTACACTGAAAGAAAAAACTGAAAGTAAATTTCACAATTAATAGTATTAATAGGATAGTAGAAAAAGTAGGGAAAAAACACTAATGATCTTTTTACAACTTTGAAAAATCATTTTTTACAGTGAAGTAAAAACTCTCCTGAAGATACTGGTTAATTATAATGCACACTGGTTCACAATTATTTCCATTATTCACCATCTCTATCTCCACTACATCACAGGATTTATGTTTTTATTTCAGTGTCAAGAGTTTTTTAATTGCAATTCATGTAATTCTGTCGAAGCGAAGCGGCTTTGCTGCATGATTATCTTCCCACGTAAAGCCTGTGTTCTTACATCACTTGAAAACAGCAAAAATGGAGATAATTCTCGTATGGGTCAAGAACACTTTTGGCACAGTAGACCACTTTTTACCAAGTTACATCTTCTGCGCTGCAAAAATCCACCCGCATACCAGCTGTCTCTGTCCAAACCAACTCACGCTCGGACCAACTCTACAGCTAATGCAAGACTGCAGTGCAATTATCTATAATAAGCTCTTAATGAATAAAATCTGCTGTTCCCATTATTAAAGGCTATATGCATCATTATTATTATATTCAAATTAATATTAAATATTAAAAAAAAAAGAATTCAAACACACTCATACAAACCTGTACAAGCGAAATCTAATCTAAACTGACAGGTTGTGCCTGTAAAAAGACTACAGAGAGTGAGAGAGAATAAATACACCTGCACATCCACATAAACAAACAAGCCTGCCACATCACAAAAAAGCTGTTTTCTGCAACATAATCGTCTCCGCTGTGGTTCAAAACAGCCGCAAACATTTTCACTTACAGATGCAGCTACTTTTGTTCAAGAGTTTGAAACAATGATAATATGGAAAGGAAACGTCTAACTGTAATGAAGCATGAAATCAGGTACTGAAAGACTGACAGTTTGTAAATGCACCAGCATTGACCTGTATAGTGCGCACATGTCTATGTATTATTCTTGACATGATAAGCCCATCAGATTAGCTCTCATGGCTTGTTTATTGTAAAATAAACCTATAGCATTAATATTTGCATTGATTCGTAATTGAGAATGATGCCTCATATTCCTTTATTACCATTTCAGACGTATAACATATAAAAACAAAAATGGTTTGTTGTCCAAAATAAGCTACAAAGTGGGCGATGGTGCATATTAAAATTATAGCTGTGCTGGATTAGTTTGAGATAAATGCACACACGAGTAGAGGAAGATGCTGTTTTGTGGTGGAACGAAAAAGTCATGTGGTGCAACCAACATGCAGGAAAATATAGCAGCTTATATAGCTTACAAAAATAAAACATAGCATCATGTGGCCAAGCATAGAAATGGCCATATCTGAACCTCAGGAAATACAAAATGATATTTATTGCTTAACCGCAGTGAGTGAGCCCAAGTAGGATCTGTTTTTTTTTTTATCAGTATGTGTCTCTTGTATAAAATGGATCAAGGTATTGCAGACCACTACAGTTAGGCTAAAGAACAACAGTACTTTGTTTTTGTGCTTTTATTATTACTATTATTATTTAAAGCAGATGGATAGTTCAGTATAATTGCATTATTTACTAATGCAACACAGCTAACCTGCTGATTTTATTCTGCTAGAGATGACAAACAGAACCTGGACCAATCAGCTGTGAGCAAAGACATCACTGATGTAATACAATTATTACCCTTGTATGTCTTGCTCTGGAAAGAATTCTAGATATTGCTTTGCAAGTTACATAATTATATACAATTGATGATGCTGAGAACATCAGCAAAAATACTGTTCGAGTTGTTCTTAATGTGGTTCTCTTGTGCACCATTATGCATGTGAGAAATCATTTTTAAAGCATGTGGCGATTTAGTGAACTCTACAAATCTAGTCATCTTGGTGAGTCTTTAAAGTCTTGAAAAATTAAATTTTGCTGAAAATGCACTCTCCCTCTGGTCATCCAAGATGTAGATGAGTTTGTTTCTTCATGGAAACAGATTTGGAGAATTGTAGCATTGCATCACTTGCTCACCAGTGGATCCTCTGCAGTGAGTGAATGGGTGCCGTCAGAATGAGAGTCCAAACAGCTGATAAAAACATTACAATAATCCACAAACAATCCACACCACTCCAGTCCATCAGTTAACATCTTGAGAAGACAAAAGCTGCGTGTTTGTGAGAGAGAAATCCATCATCAAGACGTTTTTACTTCAAATATGAGTCATAATACTACATTCTCAAGTGAAATAGTCATGTCGTCTGAATCGGGAGAGAAATCTGCACAGATCAAGCAGTTTTTACAAGTCAAAACAGTCCAAAACAGCTCTAAACAAATATGTGTGTGGATTTTGATGTGAGAGACAACAGGATATGGACTTTATCACTGAAGGAAGCAAAATGATGGATTATGGACTCATTCACTGCAGATGATCCTTTGATGAGTAAGTGATGGAATGCTACATTTCTCCAAATCTGATGAAGAAACAAACTCATCTACATCTTGGATGGCTTGCGGGTGAGCTCATTTTCAGCACATTTTCATTTTTGGGTGAACTGTTCCTTTAATGCATTATACATGATGACCAAATGTATCTTCAAAAATCGTATGGAGCTTTCAAATGAAATACAAAAACACAAAATTAAATAAAATGTGTAAAAAGACATTAATACAAAAATAAAATATACAAATTTGACAATCTTCAACAAATAAATGAATTATGTTGACTCTTTCAAGTGATTGGCTGCTCACACTTTTATGCACAAGCACTGCAGTGTTAATCATAAACCTTGGGTTTATAGCAAATGCTTATTTAAAATCAAATAAAATTAAAATAAGTTTGGAGTCATGAATTTGTTGTCTAACACAGATGCCATTCCTCTAAATAGCATATTGTGTTTCTCACTTCTCATTCTCCCTGTTTTTTTCCACTGCACACTGAAAAAAAAAGTAAAATTTATGGTAAAAAATTGGCAGCTGTGGTTGCCGGAATTCTACCGTAAAAAATACGGTAACAGCATTTTAGGTTTTACGTTTTTAACTTAAATTTACAGTTAAATACCGTAATTTCATTAACTGATATAATGTTAATATCACTGTAAAAAATTACCATGATTTTAACGGTAAAAAAATGTGAAAATGCTACAGAAAAAAAACCCTGTTAAATGGTTAATGGTAAGTTCCTGTAAAATTTACAGGGAAAAAAAACGTAAACTGACGTTCCAAGAATTCCCTGCATTGCATTTCAAATTTTGTTTGAATTTGACGTTTTTTCTTTGAAATAACTGTTTCTTCTTAATTTTTTCTTATCAGTTATGTTTATTAGGGTTGTATGTTACATCTAATGTTGCTAAATGAATGTTTATAGCATATTTCAGTTTAATGAGTCTCACCATGATGGTGTTTAGTGCTAGTGAGAATGACACTGTGCACCTTCTATATATGTTAGTATTTAAAAGCTGCTTGTGGTGGGCTTTGGTTTATCATGTAACTTTCTCATCACCCCCTGCATTTGGAGGTTATCAGTGTATTTCAAAGCTACAAAACAGATTTCAGTATTTCAATAGGTTGGTATAAGACCATGTTCTAACTTTGACAGCGATGAAACATCCAATAATGAGAGTGAGATTTATAGCTCAGTGACCGATAATATTACATGCTCATATGTGTCTGAATGAAAGCTTCTGTGTGAATGATGTTATTTCCTCCTCTAATGAGTGCTGTGTGTCTGATTAGATCTATACTTTACAGAGTCATAAGAGAAAGCTAAAGAATGAATTAAACACAGATGATATGTGTTTCCTAGCTGAAGTTACTTTCTCTCTAGAATGAAGTCAGACTTGGGTTAGGATTATCATTCAAGCCCTGAGCTGTCAGGACACACACTCTGCAGGAGAGACTGAAATATTCAAAACACCTCTGCCATAAAACACCGGACAAACACACACACATTTCGATTAAACCCCTGTGAGGATCAATAGTTCTGGGGTTCTGTCACCAAGCAACAGAAGCTACAGCTGCTTACAGACGACAATTGCACACACACACAATGCACAAACACATATACACATGCAACGATCATGTTGAGTGTTTTAATTGTATCAGGGACAAACTAGAAAAGCTCAAAAGCTGTTTTATTCAGAACTTTCTAAACTGATGCATTTCTTTCAAAAAAGGTGTTAGAAATTCCAGGTTATATTCAGCTGTAGAATGTGACAATTGGCATGCATTTTCTATGAAAAATACTATTAATTTGCATGTGAGCGATAAGCTCAGTGCTTGTACTTAAAATGGAGGTTTTTATTGGTTGTCTTGTCTGTGGTGTATTCATGTCATCGCACCCAGTTGGTCTGGTTTTAAACATAAAGCCTATAAAATTACGAAAGAAACTCTTTGTTTGTAAATAAAATAAAAAGCGCCACTCATGTCTAAGTGAGGATATTTAATTTTGTGATTAAATAATTAACTAATTTATGTATTTATTTATTTATTTATTTTATTTATTTATTATTTGTTAGTAATAAATAAATAGTTTATTGTCAGTTTATAAATAAACATACATTTGTATTTAGACAACAAATAATTGTGAAGAAAATGAAAAATACTTAAAATCTGGTTTTAAGTCACATTTAAATTTAGTCATTTTATTCATGATTTTTATGCACTTTTTCACCATTTTCAGGAAAAGTACAAATGTAATGACTAAAAATGTCATATGCTGTAAAAAGCAACATGCTAATTATTATTATTTTTTAGGTTTTTATATATTACTCTAGGTGAAACGTATTTTTATAAATATTATTTGTATTATGTGTGTTATTTTTGCAATTAATAATTCAGAAATATAGTTACGTTCTTGGGTAGTCATTCCACATGACATTTTACAACAGTAAAATGTACAGGTTCAAAACCTACTTGGGCTCTTGGTCATTAACTTTTGTGGGTAAGTGATGTATATCATTTTCGTTTTGTATTTCCTAAGGTTGAAGTGTGGTCATTTCTCTGCTTGGCCACATAAAAGCTGCTATATTTATCTGCACGTTGGTTGCACCACATGACATTTTCGTTGCACCACAAAAAGGATTTTCTTCTCTTCATCTGTGTAGACTTACCTCAAATGAACCCGGTGAAGCAACAATTTCAATATGCACCATGGTACACTTGTAGCTTATTCTGGACAAGAACCCATTTATGTTTTCATGTTATAAATCTAAAATGGCTAGAACAGAATATTGTGCATTCTTCTCAACAATGCAATCTCAATGTTTTACAATAAACAACTGTTGAGAGCTAAATTAATTGGTTTATGATGTCAAATGTGTTCACTATACAGTTTTTTGTTTGTTTGTTTGTTTGTTTGTTTGTTATTCGCTTCGGTACTATTTTAAAAACTTTTAGCAAACTGACACAACACACCCATGTAACTATTTTACAGCAAATTGGTGGCTAATTCATATGAATTCTTTCAGTTTCATCATACATTTTCATGCAATCTGCTTACGTCCCATTGACGTTATGTTTAGGGGTGGATCTTGGGGTGGATCTTTTTCTAAAACACACATCGCATTTTATGAATTCCTACAAAGTCACCACCTCGTAAAATTAAGTTTTTTTTTTAATGAGATCACTTGCAAAAACCTAAAGATTATTGCAACATGTAATGAGAACATGTGGTTTGATCACCACAACACAATAGTATGATATTTTTTCAATGTACTGTAGTTTAACAAATCAGTTAATTCAACAGCAAACAAAGCATGAAAACATTCTTGTTGCTGAAATACAGACACAAAAATACAGGCTACAGTTGTCACATTAGAAAATACACTTACATTACCTTTCTTACATAACTGACAAAATCCATAATGTTATAATGTTTATGCATCTATAATTAAAGCTCTATAACTGTTTATGCATCTTTTTATTGTTTGTTTATGTTTATGTTTGTTTTATTGTTTATGCATTTTTTTTTAGCTCAAGGCTGAGTTACATTTGAAGGATGAAGGACAGGCTGTGGTTTGGTGCTTGTGTACGTGTTTCTGTTTTAGGATGTGAAAACTACATAATTGAAAAATCCATAATGTTTGTAATTGATCTATAGTAATTGGCAGTAATTTGGCAGTCTCATGTTGACCTTTGCCCTAAAAAACAAACAAATTAGCCTTTGTCTTATCTGTTGGGTCACGTGATTGATAAAAGGCCTGCTGGTTAACGGTTAGTCAATTAACAATAGCCTGTGAAGAATTTGCCCAACTTTGCATCCCTAGTCATCCACTCAGAACCAAAGTCAAAGGGAGGTTTTTGCAAGGTTTCTCAGGGTTTGTAGATAGCAGGCCGACTGTGGCTCGCGATTCAGGCCTCGTGTCAGAACTGCTGTTAGTTTGAGTCTGAGAGATTCTCACTGCGGCTCTTCTATTAAATCTATTATTCTCTTCTCTCTCTCTCTATGAGGGCTTCAATTGAAAGTGTCCTCCCACCTCTCTGCAGCAACACGCACACGCACACACACACACACACACACACACACACACACACATTCCACCATACAATGAGATCCTATATAAAACACGCTTCATGTAGCTTAATGGAGGCTTGATTGTGTGTGTGTGTGTGTGTGTGTGTGGCTATGCATCATTACCCAAGATGCCTTATTTAAGGATCCACCAGGATTTTCTTTGTATTTTTGGTGGTTTCTGCCAAATATAGAACTGAGCCTAAATTATTAGCCAGTCAGAGGACAGTGATATGGCTGTTTGGGCTTCATGTTTTATGTTTCTCTCTATAAACTGTATTGTTTTGTGCATTTCGTTCATGTGGAATTCTTTGTAGTGGAATATAATTTGTGTTTCCATATGGAGAGGTTGATCACAATGGGATCAGAGTGTGTTGCCATGGTTTCCTGTTGGCCACCTTGCTAAGACTGCATGAGCATGTGTGTGTGTGTGTGTGTGTGTGTGTGTCTGTTCTGTCAATACAGGAAAGCACAGTAAGTGATAAGTGTGTGTGTTGTGTGAAGGATAGGCTGTGGTTTCGTGCTTGTGTGACCATTCTCTTTTAGGATGTGATAACTCGAGGTTTTCTGTTTGTGGTCAGTTGCTTGGCTGTCTCATGATAATTCTGTGCATGTGGATTACGTTAAATGAGTTTATCACTTGGGACATTTGGTACGTCTGTCATTCAGTCAGAATGTGAGTCATGATGCCATCTTCAGCGGGTAGTTTGGTCAAAGACCGAATGGCAGAGACTTATACAAATAACACACTGTTCTGCAGCTCTTTTTATTTCATACTGATGAAAATATGAATGAAATATTTCATACCAATTAAGTTGCACTAGTTATTTTATAAAACCTGCTGTTGGAGTTGCTCTAACACCAAAAATGGCTTTCTGTGTCAAGTGTGAGGCAGAAAACATTAAATTGCGAGTTAGAGAATTATAAGTACACTGTTTAAAACAGTAGACTACTCATTATACTTGAAAAGAATATACTTAATGCAAACTGAAAGTAATGTTTTTGGACACTTAAATGCATGTTAACGGCAATGAAATGGATTCAAGTAACTGAACTTTAGAGTGCTTTTTAATCCACTTCAGTAGGATTTAAGTACATCTTTATATGTAATGTCATAATTCTGTTGTCTTTGAAATATGGTTAAAGTACTGCTGAATGTACTGAAAAGCATTTGTGGTAAATGTACTTTAATATCATTTCTGTTGAAACTTGTATGTTTTGTTTAAAGACAGGGCTTAATTGTAATTACACATTTGTAATGATAAAGTTACAAATCGAGGGTTGAGAACCAGGAGGGCGTAAGTGACATTTCACCAACTTTACAGGAGAGCCAAAACAAAAATTTTACCATAGTTTGATCTGACTTTGTGTACCGATTTCAATTGTTTATAATACAAATTTGTACACACATGGATGACAGTACTTTTGCCAGTAGAAAGAGCTCATTAAGAGATTTAATTTAATGTATATATCTCCATTTCACAAAAAATGTCACTTACGCCCTCCTGGTTCTCAACCCTCGATATGCACACGCCGCTTGTTTACATGCTTACGAATGCATGCATATATGCAAGGACTTACGTAAACATGAAGATGACCTGTGTGAACTGGTCATTTATGTCAACCCAGTAGTTTATTAAACCCAGTACTAATTACTGATACTTAATTTAGAATTTGCACATTGAGGCTGCATGATATAGTGAAAAATATTTGGTGGAGAAAAGTTTTCACTTAGAAATTGCTGGCAATGTTGGAGAAAGCTATAAAGTAATTCATTACAGTATTGCGTTACTCCATAAAAAAGTAACTAATTGTGTTACTTTTTATGGAAAGTGATGCATTACATTACTTTTGCATTACTTTTTGTCACCTGGGCTTTGCTTATTTGTTTTAATTAATATAATTACAAAGAAACATGACATTTTTGAGTAGAAAAACTGAATTAGTATCATCTATCATGTTTTTTTATAGTGTAGGATTTACGTTGAAACCGTTTTTGCTTAGAAATTGCTATTAAATATTGCAAACATTTACAAAGAAATAAATAGAAAGACTGTAAAGCATGCTCTGATAATCTTAATTACAGCTGCAACAAATCATTTTTTTTCACTCCAGCTAGCTTATGTTTTGCTGGAATACTGCACAGTATATACTGTATACAGCCTATATTTGTAAAAAAAAAAAAAAAAAAAAAAAAATTGAAACATAATGCATCATTACACAACAATAAACATGTGACACGTGTGTTATGCTGCATGTTTAGTTAAGCAAGTAGCATCTATTTAAGGTTGTTTATTTCACATTTCAGTCACACTTTATATTAGGTGGCCTTAACTACTATGTACTTATCCGTTTGATACAATATATGTGACCCTGGACCACAAAACCAGTCATAAGGGTCAATTTTTTTAAACTGAGATTTAAACATCATCTGAAAGCTGATTAAATAAGTTTCCATTGATGTATGGTTTGTTAT
>JAUZSZ010000095.1:41667760-41679414 GCA_034780575.1 Labeobarbus marequensis | reverse complement strand
TGTGCGCTCTAAAGCTTGTAATTTATTGTATACAAAACATATTTGTATTCCAGCAAATTTAATTTTTCTTCATGATATTTATCGCAAGTTAATCAGGAAGTGACGATTTGTTCTCTTCCACTCACTGGATGGAAACAGTGCTTTATTCGCAAACGTTTTATGCGATATTCCACTTTTGTGCATAAGTTTAATTTGGAACTTTGGATGGAAACATAGCTACTGTTCCTGAGTGGAGTAATGATTCAAAGACTTCACTTCACAAGGACAGTCACTTGTTTAGTTTCTGAATGAAATGGCTTTTTTAACAAATCAACTGTATTTGAAATCACATAACACTCTGGGTAGGAATTTCTTTTGAATAAGCAATTATTTTGCAACCATTAAAAAATTGTATGTGTGTAGTATGACTGTCATCCGGACATACTGCTACATTCGTCACATTGTCATTGTCATGTGACCCACCAACATCAGTTGTTGCTGTTGCTTCACTGCCATTGCATCCACTGGCCTCATGGGATAGTAAAGTGTCTATTGCATGCTTAATTTAGAATCTCGCCAGAAGTAGTAGGTAATCTGGGTAATTTTCGCCTACTGTCGTTTACTGTAAATACTGTGACATACTATACAGTAGGGAAGTACATATTCCAACGTAGCCTAATCGTTTGAGTGAATCAAGTGAGTCAAATATAGTTAAGATGTAACTTGGTGTAACAGTCAAGTAATTTTACTGGTACAAAAATAATACATTTCACTGGTAATATCACAATTGTTTTATATCTTGAGGAAACCATTTACTATGTACTACGCAATGTCTGTTAAAGAGCAGGTCATTTGGAAAACATTATATTCAAATTATTGTAAACAACCATCTAAAAAGTGGTGATTTACATACCACAAACACTGAGAAAACAGCTGTTTACTGCAGATGAGAAATTGTCTGAAATGACATTATGAGCAGATGAACATGTTCACATGGATTAGTTCACAATGGGGCTTTGTATACAAGCAACTTAACCACAAATTACTCACAGATGCTAAGATTCACAGGTATAATTTGTTCCTGGAAATAATTTGGTAAAGTGAACTTGCATAGAACGAGGATGGTATATTTGGCCACCAGAAAAGTGAACTGTGACATTTCCAGAGTACTTATTTTGTTTTGTTTGTTGTTTCGACTTTGTTTTAGAAATGAAGAATGTTGCCCAGAAGGTGCAATCTCATGCTGTAATACCATTGGGGGAGGCTGATAATAATGAGAATACTAAATTGTTTTGTTATTTAGATATATTAGAGACCTGGAGCTTGTCCAATGACCTTAATTTTTTGTTAATAAATGTTTTGTCATAATGGATAATCAACGACCAAACAATAACACCGCACAAGTCAATTCAATCACATTTTAGATGCAAAAATATCTTTATTTTATTTGATTAAATAGCAATTAAACAGATGTAGCCAGCAGTGTCCACTGTGAGCACGCATTAAAAAAATGGATTTATTTGATTTCATTTTCATTGTTTTAGTGCAGTGAAAGTTATGGCAAGCTGTAACTCAAAGACAGTCAGTTACGAGAGAGCTGACAGAGAGAGAAACATGCAGAGATTCGATCCAAGCACCCAGCATGTCACAAGGAGTTAGAAGAGCCATCCCTCTGAAGATCATGTCACCAAAGATTAATTGGATCTCTGCTCCTCTGAGTATTAGTGATTGGTTTTCAGAAAACACAGGTTTTTATCGCACTGGCTCAGGCAGTGCTTCAGACATTTCTAAGACTGAGGCTTTACAATTATTCTCAACTCTGACTTATCTCAGAGTGGCCCAACAAAAAGGGTCGTCTTTCCTTCCAGCACGTTCTCTTCATATTAGCCACATATATACAAGAGTCCAATAAACAAGGATATTGTCAAGTTCATATATCATATTTAGTCACTGTCACCAGATGTTTAAATTTTCAGAATTTGCATTAAGCAGTGAAGAAAAAAAATGTCATTATCTAAAAAAATGTGCTTACATAGTCCTGTTTACCAGCATTCCTAGAGGTTTGTCTTTTGTTTATAATAGTGGATGAATGTTGTATTATTCCACACACATTATTACATTACACAAATTTGTTCTGTTATATGAAAGTATTGCAATTCATGATGTGCATGTGTTTTTTTTTTCTTTTTCTGTTGAAATCTCAAATCGACATATACAGTATAGTCGAAAACAAACCCAAAGAGTATTATCTATTATCTCTTGTTTTTTAAAGGTGAAGGTTTTCTTTTCACAAAGCCATCATGGTTGTTTACAAAACAACACATTCTCCAGAGTTTGTGGCTGTGGTAACGATTTTAACCTTTTAACAGGACTTAATTATTGTCTATTAGCCTACCACAAGCTTGTAAACACATGCACTACAACGTACAGCATTAGTTTCCTTTATAAATGCAGATGACCACTGCTGGTAAATAACAAAAGTGAATAGTAGTTCTGATATTTTTCAGTAGATTCCTCAGGTACAAGTAAAGTAAAATAAAATAAAATTCTTCCTTTTTTTTTCTTTTCAACTCATTTTTTTTGCACCTTTTGACCACCAGTATAGCTATACTTTTCAGAAGCTTCACTGCATTATAAATGCTTTCAATTATTAGTAACTTCTACTGTATGTTAGTATTCTACTTTGAAGCTGTAGCTTTCCAAGCTTCAGTACAAAAACACTGCAGATGACACACATGGATGTATTGCAGATTCTACATTTTACTGAAAATGTTCCTATCAGATGTTACGGTGACAAGCATGTTTTGTGACATAATTAGAATGCATGCACATCCACCTTTAGCATCAGATGTTTGTATACAAGCATTGCACGTATGATGTGCTATTCACTGTATACATGCTCAGCGAGTAGCTAAGCAACAGATTAAAAATAAATTAATAAATGAAGTAGCAATCATGAAACTGAGGTGGTGTCACCAATCCACAGCCCAGATTTAACTCCAGTATTACCTCTAAACCATAGCTATTGCTGTCATTATTACAGATTGAGGGCTCTCACAATGCTCCCCATGATGTCACTGTAATGAGAGAGCAATAAATCAAATGCTTTATTGTGCAGGAGCTCTTCAGGAGTGGAAGTCACCATCATGTCAAGCAGGGCAACAGGGCACTACATTTCAGTGCCTTGTGCAACATTATTACTTGTTGCAATAGTGTCTGGACAGAAGAATTACATTTTAGATGCCAATAGCTTTGTCTCTACAATACCATAGAATACATTTTGGTGAAACTTTATTTTAAGGACCAATTCTCACTATTGTTTTGCTTATTAGCATGCATATTGGCTGTTTATTAGTACTCATAAAGCACATATACATGCCTTATTTTGCATGACCATATTTTAGATTCTTTAATCCTACTGCATACCTTAACTTAACTACCTTACTAACTATTAATAATCAGCAACTTAGAAGTTTACTGAGGCAAAAGTTGTAGTTAATAGTGAAAATTGGTCCCCAAACTAAAGTATGACCTACTTTTTTCCCTTAAGGTTTTACTAAATAAATAATACTATTGAAAAGTATAAGACCTTTTGAATTTACATAAAAATTGTAATATAGTTTTACTGACCATCACAACACAACACAATTTACATTGTACCTTTAATATCGCTTCAAAATCGCTTCAGACACTTAATATTCAGCAATATCATCAATTTGACAGAACTGACACTATCAGATGAGAACAAAACTTGAACGGAATTGAGCTGAATAATGAAACCATTGTCTTCAGCTGAATCAAATTTGTTCATAATTGAATTTTGCAACATCGACACCATTACTGAACTGGATTGAATCAACATTGAACTGACTCGAGCTGAATAACAACACTGCTGTCTTCAGTAGATTTTCTTATCACTAAATTGAACTTGTTTCATAAAGTTTTTGAACTGGACTGAATATTGACACTATATTATTATTAGAGCTGCTTTATAACAGAATTTTGTTTTTGTCTCATTTTTGAAGTTTGCATCATTTATTCTGTTACTTTCCTTATTAATACCGTGGAGCTGTTTTGAAACAATTACTGTTGTAAGTGTTATAAAAATAAAAGTGACTTGATTTGATAATATATGTTTATACCTCTTATTATGCTTTTGTATTTTTTGCATTATTTTAGTCAGCATCATTTTATCTAGAAGCATGTCTGTGAAGGTGAAAGTGAACCACAGAGATGAGAGCCGAAAGCACGGCAATATGTTTTCTGTATGTCTTTCTACTCATTAGATGATCTTCCTTCTGTAGCAGGAATGAAGACAAATTTCTTGAGCGAAAATGCCCTGGAGAGACGTTTATTTACCAAACTTTGTTACAGTGAGGCGAGGTACATGTGATGTTGTTCTGATGTCACTGTTGCTGGAGGAAATCCTCCGATGAACAGATGTGCTATCTATGTTTCACCTGCCGCATGAGTGTGTGAGTGTGTATCGTTGGCTCTTCAGGGCAAGCATGCATTAATTTGATAGATTAGCATGATGAAGCTATTTAAAAGATGCTCATTACTTTAAAATGCATCTTCTTTCCCTCTGAATTGCTCTGAATGGCTGTTCTCACTGGTGTAATTGTAATTGTCAGGACAAAGGGAATATGGATTGCCCCTGTGTACCAGGATAAGGTGTGATACAAGGCAATAAATCCTGCAGGAATAGTTATTGATTCAAAGCACAATCTCAGTTAGACGCAGGCTTTGCATGTAACACTGTAACGACAAACTATGAGAGACAGTTCTTTTGTTGATGGGCTTCTTTGAAGTGAATTGAATACATTCTTCTATTTGCCATTACACGTAATAAAACTGTCAATAAGAATTTCAGAACAAAATAATAATAATTCAAAAACATTGTTCAGTAAAGCCTACTGCCTCAAAGCTTTTTGAAAAATATTGAAGTACAATCAGTCAAAACGTAGACTTACAGTTCTGAGAAAATGTTTGTGAACCTTGAGAAACTAGAGAGAGAGAGAGAGAGAGAGAAGGAATTGAGCACCTAATTTCTTGCCAACAGTTCAACAAAATATTACACTCATAACACTTTACAATACGGTTTCTTTATTAATATTAGTTACCTGCGTTCATTAACACATTTATTAATCTTAATGTTATTTTTTAACATTTACTAATAAATTATTAAAATTAAAAATTCTGTCTGTTAATATTAGTTATTAGATTTTAGGTAATGTGAACAATGCATAGCTGTACTTTTATTAACTAATATTAGCAAAGATTAATAAATATATCCTAACAAATGAAACTACGGTAACACTTAAGTATAGGGATCAGTTCTCACTATTAACTAATTGCTTATTAACATGCCTATTATTAACATATTGGCTGTTTATTAGTACTTATAAAGCACATATTCTGCATGACCACATTCTACATCCCTAATCCTACCCAATACCTAAACTTAATAACGAGCTTACTATCAATTAATAATAAGCAGCAAATTAAGAGTTTATTGAGGCAAAAGTTGTAGTTAATAGTTTGTTACTAGCGAGAATTGGACCTTAAAATTAAGCGAGAGCAAAAGTTCTATTTGGCTAACGTTCTCTGTAAGTTACAAACAAACGTTTATAGAATGTTTGTATAAAGTTTTCTGGTCTTTTATAATGTTCTCAGTGTTAGCACAAAAACGTTATTTAAGCCGTTTGTGGAATGATTTTGTAACATTTTAGCTGGACTTTCATCTAATTTTTAAAATGTTATGTTATTAAATGTTACTATTTGTTTCGGAATGTTCAGAGAACACTCAAAAGTAACATTCCCAAAATCATTTATTAATTAATTAAATTAAAAATGAATTATTATTGCTGTATCATTATTGTTTTATTTTTCTCTCTTTTTGAATATTGGTATGTTTTGTATAACGAGGAAATCTCTAGCCACTCCCATTGATTAACCAGCTGTCTTTGGTTGCTTCCTAATTAAAGAACAATTGATGTGTATCCTGAAGAAGACTGTGAAGCCAAAACGCGTACTCAAATGATTTATCCCAGTTAATTAAAGGCTTTTTATTGTTACTACACGAGCACCTTGGAGCATTTCATCTCAGTGTAACATTCCCAAAATGTTTGCAAAATGTTTTTAAAATGTTTTGAATGTTCCCAAATAACATTTTCTTAACTTAAATGGAATATTGGCTCAGTGTTTTTTGAACATATTTTCATTATTTGGATAATATTACCCAATCGTTCATAAGGAATTACTAATTACTTGGAAAAGCATAACTCAAGACTGAAATCATTATAAGCTTTTGAGGTTTTGGATGGTAATTCCTCCTGACAGATTTAGCAGCACTAATTTATAATGGGCTACTATGAAACTCGCCTTAAAGAAAAGTATGTAAAAACAGAGTTTTCCATATTGATTTTTCACTGGTGTTGTATTCCTATTTTGAATTATGCGTTGCATTGTTATTTTATGATTAAAGGAATGGCAGTAAATTTAATTCCTTTAAATAATTCCTTTAGAATGTAGTAACTAACACTTATGTCATTACTAGTGGGCTACCATGATACAGAATTAACGAAAATCCTACAGAATCCTCTAACCCTCCATAATAGCGTAGAGAAATACTGTGAGAAATTATATATTTCTTGGAGGTATGTTAAGGTCGCATCTGTTTTGGCGTTTGGGATGGCTGAAGACTCCACATGTTCCTGAGGTCTCCACGAATCAATAGTGATTAAGTGAGAAAATGTCCAAGTCTTCTCCTTCAGTAATAAACTAAATAACAACAGGCCAACAAAAAAGGTGGGAAAAAGCTCTGGAAAACTGTATTTAAATACCATTTCTTCAGAATTATCCATAGTTAGTAAATACTTTTTTAGTATGAAAGATAACATACAAGTTAAAAACGATTTACCTAAATCATAACTCAACTATATTAAGTAAAAAATTGTGTATAGGAAATTCGTTAACAGGTTAAAATAGTTATGTGTCCTGCATTAGATTTGTTGTGCATTAATTATTAAAGTGCATGTAGTTCCGGATACAGTGCAATTATACCTTTAAGTAGCCTACTGCATATTATTTAACAAGCACTTACTAGGCTACAGGGTTTAGGGTTATGCATGTAATTATGTATAAATCACTGTTATTAATGCATGTAAGGTGTAACAAGGACACAGTAAATCGTATATCTTAGTAGCTCTCAGAAATGCATGAGAAATAGCTGTAATTGATCAGCTAACAGAACTGCATTCAGCTACTAAGTCGTTAATCAGTTTCTTGTTAGTTAACAGAAGTTAGGCTATTTGTATTTAGATTACTGTGTTTCAACCAGTCAGGTTCAGAATGAGCTTCACTGCAAGGTATCTTTACACATAACCAGGAATTTGAATTTTGAAAGCAATGTGTCAGTTTCTTTAACATATCGGGACAAGAAAAAAAAAAAAAGGCAAGAGACGCGCTCTGTCCAGTTTGAACAGCATTATACATTGCATAGGCTATATTAATGTCATATTCTAGATCCCTTAATCCATCCCATACCTAAACTTACAACTACCTTAGAACTAATAAGCAATAATTAGGAGTCTATTGAGGTAAAAGTCCTAGTTAATAGTGAGAGTTGTTCCCCAAGCTTAAGTGTGATGTATATTACATATAGTATAACTCTCAAAATCACATTTTACCCGAGATAACTGATCACCCAAGTTTGTTTGATTTTTTTCCCAATGCCAACTCCATAATAGGAAGGACACTTACTTGTTTCGTTGTCTCGAAGCAGAGCTGGAGTAAGGACTGCCCTGGAACAGACTAAACCTCGACGGAGTGCCATTAGTCAAAGGAACAGTAGTGAGAATAATGAATATACGCGCTGCGTAACCTGCGAGGATGCGCTTCATCTCAAATCACCCAACCAGAGTCAGCCTGCAGCTTATCCGAGCATTTATGAAAAGCTCAAACTGAGTGTTTTTGAAGGTCTCTTGACAGGAGGATGATGGCAGTGAGATGGGACAGTGGCAAGAGTCTGCAAGAGCTCCCGCCCCAGATTCCTAGAGGACGCTGCGTGCGCGCGGGTCAGGTTCCCAGCTCCATCAGTGCTCTCCACTGATTACCACTCTCTGCTTTAGACCTGCTTAGAGTTATGACATTTCTTTAAAAAGGATGCTATCTTCTAAGAATCTCTAGTAAAAAAAAAATAAATCCTAAAAATATTAAAGAACAATTCCTTGTAACACTTCAGTTTAGGGACTCATTCTCATTATTAGTTGCTCATTACCATGCAAATTAGTAGCATACTGGCTGTTAATTATTACTTATAAAGCACATATTAATGCCTTATTCTGTATGACCATATTCTAGATCCCTTAATCCTACCCCATACCTAAACTTAACAACTACTTTAGTACTATTAAAGCAGTAATTAGGAGTCTACTGAGGTAAAAGTCATAGTTAATAGTTTGTTAATAGTGAGAGCTGGTCCACAAACTTAAGTGTGACCCCAATCCTAAATGGTCCAAATGGAAATTTTCTTGAAGCACTTCAATTGCAAAATAAAAACTTGACATTATTACAATAAAAATGGACTAAAAATAACCTTTAGAAATGCAAGCATCTTATTAGAGCAATATTTTTAAATCCCATTATAACTGGTTTCAAATCATGAGCGATTCAATCTTAAGATTCTGGAGATTTCTTTAAACATTAAATAATTTTAAAAGATCATCTGACACAACAAGGGACATTTAAGTCATCAAGTAATCGAAACCTATGCATAAACATACAGGCTAACATTTGGTGTCGGCCGTGCATTTTAAGGATTAGTAATGCATATTATATAACACCCTTAAAAGCTTTACCAACACATAGGACACTGTACTACATACTACAAAAATATGCCGAAGTTGAGCTTGTGTGTAAAGCATGTTACTTGACTTCAGTGAGCCAAAACATTTATTTTACAATTTTTCCATATAGCACATATGCCAAAACTGTGTGAATAACATTTTTTTAAATAGAAAAAAATAGTTTAAGTTAAAAAAAAAAAAAAGTAAGCAAAGAAGAGAAAAGGACATCAGTTTATGGTAATGAATAGCTGTCATGCTGAAAAATAAGTTGGATACCTTCATAAATTATTTCCCATATTAGATCACTATAACAATCCACCTGAAGGAGTGAATGAAAACGATTTGTGAGTTTAGACACTGAGTGGAAAAAAATATGACTTGGAAAATGAGTGGGAAAAAAATCCAATGACTTGGATAATGATAATGGGATGATGTATTTTTGTAAGCCAAAACCCAGAACCGAGTTAGCATTTTGAAGTCAGTGTGTTTTTGGTTAAATGCCTGAAATATGGTCACAAGCTCCAGATCTTCTCAAGTTTTATTTTTACAACATCAAATACACCCGTAATACCACCTAGTGATTTTACAAGCTTTTACTTTTGTTGAAAAAGGCGTTTGCTAACAAGTGTCTAAACAGGACTACAGAAGTTGCAGGGGACATTAAACGTCATTGCATCAAACTGCTAAACTCATCTGCTTGTGAGTTGCTTACAGAGACTCATTGTGTTTATAATCTCAACTGCAAACTATTCAAACTCAAACTTTCAGGGAAAATGCTTTTAAATAAAGACTGAAAACGTTTAGAATTTTACTTCTAGTTATTATATTTACGCTTCAGAATTCAAAGTTGTGTTCATTTGTGAAGATTATCATGATCAAACTTATTTTCTGAAGCCAGTGGAAAAATCTTACTGAGTTATTGTCGAGGGAAACTGTGTGGTTGAAAACTTACAGTTTGGCCTACAAAAATACAAAATCATGTCACCGCAGTGTTTTAAAGGCATATGGTTTAATGCAGTATCTGTTGAAATGCTATTGTAAGCTGTATGCATCCGCTACAATGTATCGTGCAAAAAACAAAGCATACAACTGAACTTTATAGAAACATGATGAGAAACAATGAATAGAGTGAGACTGCTGGAAAATTTGTTGAATTAAAAAAAGACAAGACCTGATGCAAGTGTAAAAACGTTTTTTCCTTCAAGAAAGATACAAAATATATTATGGACACAGTCCAATTATTTCACTTTTTTTTTGCTTTCTGCTTAAATCAGACAAGTTATAATCTGTAAAGAGTGAAAAACTTTTTTTGCAATGAACATAAAATACGAAACAATCTTTGACACTGAATAAACTAATAAAACAAGCACTGCATCAGCGGTCAGCTCGTGCAACTTCATGAATCTGCAGAAACAAAACAACAACAAACTATTAACTTCAGTGAAAAAGCAACAGACAAATCAGAAAAAACAACAACTACTGAATAGCAAACACTTCAGAGGACTGTTGATGTACCCAGTTTGTGTGTTTTGCGCCGGGATCTTTTAGAGGGGATTGAGGGCTCGGGCGTTTCTGGCTCAAGGCTCCTTTTCATTCTTACAGCGTACAGTCGAGAAGGAGTGCTGGCTGCAAACACACACACACACATTTCAATCCTTGTCAGTATTCACCAATCACAGAAAGGATCAAGTGAACAAACAGTTAAGAAACCTGACTATCATTCCTACTAGGGATTGTGAGATTCCCTGACTCACATCGGTGCATTGGAATAAAGGTTAATGATAGGATGCATCGATTTAAAGTGTGCATCGGATATAAGTTGGCATTTGTATCACGATGCATCGTTTCTAACATATCTGCATCCGTATTTATTTATATGTAAATATAGGTAGATGCGCTATGCTTATAGCTCAATACTTGAACATATTTAGAACGTGACCAATATTTTATGTGAAGATTGATTTCTCCTCTCTAAACATTTTCTCAAGAGCGTTCTCTTTTCATCACTGCTGCTTCATGAATATGACGTATCACAACACCGCAGAGACTGAGGGGTGTCCTGAGAGTCACATAGAATATAGATTAACAAGGCAGAGGTAGAGCTGCATCTTCAATGAACTAAAGAAATAAAAGCAAACTATCTGGACCATATTAAATTGCATAGCATATTTTTTTTATTGCATTGAATCACAGTGTGTTGAATCGAATCGAAATCGGATTGCACTGCATCGTAAAACGGTATGCGTCAGAACGGTAGCGGCTTCATACCCTCCTGAGACTCAGAAAAAAACACTTTTTGAATTTAGTATTTTTGCATGTCATTACACTGTTTAGTAAAACTAAAAAATAAAAAAAGTAAAACTAAAATCTTTGATAATTTATATGTTATGCTATGTCCTCTGTAGTGGACTCAATTTTTTATATAAAATATAATGACATGGAAAGGCAAAAACAATGGGATTTAAAAAAAAGAAATTTCACAAATCAGTTTTTAGATTTCAGGATTTTTTTATACCAAACTTTGTATATAATATTTTGCGTTATGCAATATGTGTGTAAAATTTCCATAAACTTGTTTTCCCATTAAACACAATGTTATCTGTACACTGTATCTAGTTTGGATATTAATGTGTTGTAGGAACAGCACGTTGAAAAAAGAAGCGTAATAATGTGAGTAGTAACTTGTGAGGAGAAACTTGTTCATGCCTTTATCACCAGCAGGGTGGATTATTGTAATGGTCTCCTCACTGGCCTTCCCAAGAAGACCATTAGACAGCTGCAGCTCATCCAGAACGCTGCTGCCAGGATTCTGACTAGAACCAGAAA
>JAUZSZ010000095.1:41583128-41594066 GCA_034780575.1 Labeobarbus marequensis | reverse complement strand
AGAAGTTGTCCCGGCTACTAGGCTATGGTATCTGAGGATCCTGCAGGTGGCGCATCGTTTATAGCCTTTTCTCACAGCAGCTAGAATAATTAAATTGATCATTTTGATGGTGGATTGTAATCCAGAAAGGATTGTGTGTTTATGAAACGCGTGTGAATGGAATTAAAATGTGCTTCTGATTACAGATAGCCTGCGATTACACAAGATTTGTTTTTTAATTAAAGAAAATCAGTTCAAAGAGAGCATAGTTTGCTTTTTGGGTTAAAAGAGATTCTTAATTTGAAATTCGAATGGTATGACAATTAGAGATTAGACTGTACAGAAACTGAAATCTACACGCTAATACACACTATACTCATAGTCACGCAAAACTGATGTTGTTAACATTAATAATTTGAGGAAAAAAGTATAACAATAGTAATAATTTGTAAGGCAATGGTCTCAAATAGACACATCTGTTACATGATCTAAAACTAGTACTGCATCTAAATCTATCTGCATCGCAGCTCATGATGCTAAGCAGATGTTTATAAATTAGGAAGAAAATTACAGCCCTTCATTCTCACACTTCTGTCCAAATTTCAAGAACCATTCAACCTGACTCGTGAGTAATGCAGAGGCTGACGTCACACCTCCTGCAGACAGCCGTTTTCACCTACCTCACTGCTTGATGGAAACTAATTGACTGAAAAAACATAAGGGAAGGTGGAAAAACAACATGACAAAACACATGGCTGCTACATCTTGAAGAATACATCACTGCCACAGTGTTAAAACCCCAGTACGCCAAGCCTAAAATGCCTTTGATATTCACTGGGTATCAGAGTAACGCACAAACATATGACAGAGCACATTATGCATCATTACAAAAACAAGTAAATGAGGAGGGAGAGCAAGTGGCCAATCAGCTCCATATTGTTCCCAGCTCACATATATCAAAGCTATGCCTTTATAAAGAGCCTGGCTTCCTAAATGTTCCAGCTGCAGGTCTTATTACTTCTGCTGCAGAAATGACAGTGCCTTATGGAGTGTGGTCTGTCTATCTATCTATCAGTCGATCTATCCAACTCTCACCCCTAATAATTTCAAGGGGCCAGATTATAAAATTCGACAGCGAAAATGGGACTGGTTCCTTTTTTTAAATTACATCTCTTTCATTGCAGGCTTTTGTGGCTGTACAGCTTTCTGGGTCCAACAACTGAAGCGCACAAACAAGGGCAGAGTCCAAAAATAACACTTGCCAATGGCTAAATGGGAATAAACATTTTGAAAGTCAATAAAATAGAGCTTTTCTCCTTTATTACCTTTATTAGGAAATGCTACAATGCATGAGTAAAGCTGCAAAATATCAATTCCGTTTTCCTCCTCCATATAGCATTGTGGATAAAATAAAATAAAATACAATGGCTACTAATGAAAAAAGATCATTTTTACAGCCAGATATGTAGTCATGGCATCTACCAACAGGATTATACTATCCAAACTGACCTCAATACCTCAGTAGCTGGTCAGAAAATATGAAAAATGAATTTTCATTCCATTCTTCCTTCAAAAAGAGAGCTTTTAAACAGAAGGAAATCACATTGGGCAGGTTTCCATGCACTATATGCATGGATATCAATGTGTGCAGTGCAGGCTGACTGGAGGCTGATCAGATAGCAAAAACTTCCTGTGCCAGCTTAAACAGAGCAGCGATGCAGAGTGACAAAAAGAGAGGGAGAGCTAAAGACTAGTGAACAATTGCTAGTAGCATTTACATGAGCGAAGCTGACTGCATCCTCCCTGTCTGTTAGGCCACATCCAAATGAGATAAAGACATTCCATTAGAACGGGTCATGACATATCGATCACTGGCCACCAAACAGGAGCATTTATTCCTCACCCTCATACTCACAGATGAAACTTCACAGCTTAAGTACCATGTCCTTCTACACAGATTGCAGACTGTTTTACGCCACACTGAGAACATCTTGAGCAATAAAAGCGATGTAATGTCATTAGGAGACAGCGTGACTACGAATTCATATTGCTATTTTTAGAACACACAATAATTTGTTCTCAAAGAGTTTGTTAAAAAGACTTTGTCAGAGGAAAAAAAACCTCAAAAAATCCAAAAGCGACTGTTACAATTTGCTGAAAAAATACCTTTCTTTATGGACAGCTATTCAGATGTGGCTTGCAAAAATAATCACATTCAAATAATCAAAATTTCACATTTTTACAGTTATTTATAATTGACTACAAAAGTTTTTTTTTTTTTTTTCACAGGATCTAAAAGGTTTTAGATCTATACATATTCTTTACTTCGCGTAAATTAAGATGCCCATTAGAGACAACAAAGAGGTGGCCATGGGCCCTGTCAAAGAAAAAGTCATGTGACCCATCAAAACAGAGGGAGGCAGCCACAGAGCAGGGAACTGCTGTATCAAATGAAGTCTGAGACATCATTATACAGTACGCCATATGATAAACAGTGGCCTTACCTTGGCAGAAACTGTCAAATTAAATGCAACTCCGCAAATCTGAAAAGGTCGACTATAGTATAAATTCAGTTACAGTATATAGAACAGCATTTTTTCCCGAAGGCTAAATCTGTAGGCTATGCAGCACAACAATAACGGAAAATGGCATTACTGTATACAGTATCATTTACTGTACTGACTCAGAATTTGCACAAAATCTCATGGCAAGTTCACAGATCTTGATCTTGAACATACTGGATAGATATTACAAGGATGATAAAACATAAAAAGTTTGAAAAAAGCCCATTTTTGCATGTTTTGAAAAACGTACTTCTGAAAATAGGACAAAGCATTAACAAACCTGTTAATTAAAGACTTTTTTGCAAGCAACACCTGAATGTCTGTTAGCAGAAAAAGATGCTGTATGGATATAGACTGTATACAACCCTACTGAATGGCTATTTTACAAACAATCAGATTGTGAAAAGAGAACTAAAGCGATTTAAAAAGGCAGTTCAGAAATTCCATTATGCACATGCCTATCATTTAGTGAACTTCAGAATCTGGATCTCTCACCAATCCAGTCAGCGGTTTTCCACCCACCTTATACAGTTGTAGTGTTTGAATGTGCTGGCGGCCTTCTGGCATTCTAAACACAGCTGGATGGCGCCTGGATAGTCCTCCTCCTGTAAAATTAAACACTCCATTTTACCTGAATATCTGTAGACATTTTCACAGGACTCAACTAGAACAACTGAGCTAACAGTTTAATGAATGATGTTAGATTTCTATCATTACCCTCACAATGACAGAACAAATTCATATTAAATTTACATTTGGAAGACATAAAGAGACCAAACACCACAATTAGGGGGTGTGAGAGACAATCTCAGTCCAAAGCATCTTCATCCAGCTAATACTTGTTCAGTTGTTTGCAGGTCCTCTTTTAGTTATCTTTTAAATATGGGGAGCTTTTGTGTAGATTTCTGTGCCAACGTACCTCCAGCATTTCACTCAGTCGAACATCAGTTCTTTGCTGTAAAAGAAGCAAAGAGAAGAAGGACAGAGTGTCTGTGATACTAGGCAGAAGGAAATTAACATGCACAGAGGACTGAAACTTTCTGTTTAGCTATTAACAATGTTGATGAAGTGATTACCAGAGTCTTTATGGTCCTCAAAGACTTCAACAATCCTGTCAACAGCTGTCGTCGTCTCTGATTGGCTAACAGCCCCAGACTGGCTTCAGTGAAGCCTTCTTTAGCAGAACGAAGCTGCCTGAAAGCAGAATTACAGCATTTGTGCCTATTCCACTGCTTATCAAAACTCTAAGCAATTGCAAAACATTTACTCATTTCCTCGTGTTGTTCTAAAACCGTTTGACATTTTCTTTCAATGAATACAAAAACAAAAGGACTGTTTTCCGTGTTCTTTTTCAAAGAACTACAATATGTAGGGATTGAAGGATCAAAAGGACAAACAACATAAGTATATTTAAAGTAGTCCATACAACTTGTGTGCTGTATTATAGTTCTTCTGAAGTCATATGATAGCTTTTTGAGAGAAAAATAAACATTATCTCTATAGTAGAGTATTCTTCATAGCAAACTGTGGTAGCAGCAAAACGTTTTCTTTCGTTATATTTCTAATAACTGTCGATCAAAACTAATTGTATTTCAGCACATTAAACACACAAAGCTTTAAATACCTTAAGCATAAATATTGCTTTGTGGGACAGGAATGAATAATGATGTAAATCTCTTACATGTCTGTTTCTCACACAAAGCTAACATGTGCATTATTTTCCAAGATTCTGAAGTCGCAAGTTGTTCAGACCATTTTTGATACTTTTATGCACCTTTGTTTTCTTTTTGACACAAGAAAACTTCTGTCCACATTTAAGTCAATTTTCTCTCTTTTTTTTTTTGTCCCACTGAGAAAAACAAGTCAGTTTGGAAAAAATATGAGTGAAAAATTATAACACAGCTTTCATTTATTAACTGTACCATTCCTTTAAATCCGATTTTCAAAATTTGACAGTAATGAAAGTTTTCTGACCTTCGTGCATTAGTGCAGATGACTGCAGCCAGCTGCAAGTTGGTCTGTAGTGACGTCACTCTCTCAAGCTCCTACAACACAACAATGATTTTCAAGTTTTATGACTGAGTTTATCCAAAACATTAGGCAAGCACTACTTTGGTGTCCTTTGAAGTAGACAAGACAAATGAGACAATGGTTATGACCTTCCTTCCATATAGCAGGATATTACCTCTCACGGATACCTGCGATTCTAACCTCTATGCTTAATGGGTTCAGACCAGAGATGTTCTCTTCTATTAAGCAATTTCTTCAGGCCCGTTATGAACAATAAAGCAAGAGAGATGATAATGGTGACAAGGTTTTTAGTACAGGAATGAGAAAAGCTGCATAATGAGAAAGAACACACTCCCTTAGTCCACACCGACATGTCCACGAACTAATAGACAGTTGAAGTTGAGGGCTTTTTGTAAGGTTTTTCTCATGCAAGGCCCCCGCCTCCCCTTCACAGCATTCTCGGTTTTGAAGAGCGCAGCTGTCACAGCCTGAGGTGAGCTCACACTGAGTGACCCAGTCTTTCGACGCAAATTAGGTCTGGCCAACACAGAGCCAGCCTTCAGCACCGAAACATCACCCCACTGTCACGTTAAAGATAATTATTTGGCCAAAGAATACGACGCGGAAAAAATTGATTCCACAGAGAGGGGCAGAAGAAACAGAGGCTCCTTATGCGAAGCATCACAAGGAGAACCATTCAGTCTTCAAAAAGGCTATCAGTAGCAAATACCCAGAAGAATCCTGGAAGGCTTCTGGGAGATGAACAGACTGTATTGAGCTTTAAGTTGGGTGCCTGGAGAACATCCTGCAGAATCTAAAGTACCGTCTAACAGATGACAGTACAAAAAGGAATAAAACAAAAAAGTGCAGTGTTTGATTTGTTCTGTCGTTCAGTCTACTGACAAACACATGGAAGGCGCGAGGTTAACAGGGTGTCTTTGCTGAGGAAACACACGCTGGTCATTTAGCCCGGCACGTGCAGAATAAATCTGAGCGATTTATTCAGTGGAATCTCTGTCTCTGTGAGACGGAGAGCTTTTGAAGTGCCCTTGGAGTTGCCCTTGCTAGAACAGAAAGCTGAACCCAGCCATAGCCCCGCTGAGTCATAGGGTCCTTAAGGGATCCAGCGGGCTTCGGAGCTCAAGCAAGAGTGACTCACGATCTCCAAAGAAACAACGCAGCAAAATATGGTTGTCACTCCTGTTCTGAGAGCCAAATTCCATTCTGTACACAGAAATGTCTTTAACTGTACAAATTGTACAATTAAATTCACTCACAAATATAATTAAATAAAACCAAGACCAGTAGCGTGTTTGTCCAGGCAATGGACAAACAATTGTCCAGGAGGCCCCATAGAACAAGATTTCTACTGAGGGGGCTGCTAAACCTCTAAAGACACCCCTGTCCAAGACATAACTGCCAATGTCAATCGCTGCAATTTCGGAAGTAATTCATGCACTGCAAAAGCCCATCTTAACTCTTTCCCCACCAGCGTTTTTTCCCCCCGCCAGCATTTTTGATCATCTTCCCAAAAGTTTAATGGCACCCAGAATATTTTGTTTTATGAATATTAAAACATGCAATATGTCAAAACAAAGAATCTCTGCTTTTAAACAAACAAACTAACTAAAAAAAAAACAGTTTTCTTCTAGCTTCATGCAATCTTTTTCTAACAACACTGAAATGTGGGTAAGTTTTATGAAAAAAGCAACATTTTGAACAAAAAGCAGAGAATCACGTTTTGTAAAAGATGGATCAGATACAGAACAATGATCAAAACAGATAGAATAGACCTCTTCCATCAACACATCCAAAGCTTGCACGGCCACTTCCTGGATCATCATTTCATGCAGTAACATTAGGACGTTTTGATTTATATGCTGTTTAATGCTTGATAATCGCGTTATTTTACATATGAATCTGCTTACATATGCAAAATCACATGTTTTTGCTTCTTTGCCATGTTTTAATCCAGATGTTCAATACTCTTTCTGAAGATGCACAATAGCACCTCCTACCATACACCAGTGAAAACACAGAAAGCCGGACAATTCTGACAATAGTGGAGAAAGAGTTAAAGGAGTAGTTCACTTTCAGAACAAAAATGTACAGATAATGTGCTCACCCCCTTGTCATCCAAGATGTTCATGTCTTTCTTTCTTCAGTCGTAAAGAAATTATGTTTTTTGAGGAAAACGTTTCAGCATTTCTCTCCATATAATGGACTTCTATGGTGCAACTGAGTTTGAACTTCCAAAATGCAGTTCAAATGCAGCTTCAAAGGGCTCTAAACGATCCCAGCCGAGGAAGAAGGGTCTTATCTAGCAAAACGATTGGTTATTTAAAAAAAAAAACTACAGTTTATATACTTTTTACTTTCACGCAGAGCTAGACAAGACGAGCGTTTGAGGTTAAAAAGTATATAAATTGTACACTTTTTTTTAGAAAATAACCGATCGTTTCGCTAGATAAGACCCTTCTTCCTCGGCTGGGATCGTTTAGAGCCCTTTGAAGCTGCATTTAAACTGCATTTTGGAAGTTCAAAATCGGGGGCACCATAGAAGTCCATTATATGGAGAGAAATGCTGAAATGTTTTCCTCAAAAAACAATTTCTTTACAACTGAAGAGAGAAAGACGAGAACATCTTGGATGACAAGGGGGTGAGTATATTATCTGTAAATTTTTGTTGTGGAAGTGAACTACTTCTTTAATACAGGCAGTTGAGCTTAATATCATTTCACATTTTTGACTCATAATCTTCATTGCATGACCAGCATGACCAGAAATATGAGTTGTTTTGTAGTGGCTATTTGCATTTTATAATAAATTAACACAGGGCACAAAAAGCACAGGTTTTATGAAGAGCAGACCTCTTTATGCCGTTTTCTCGTATGAACTTGGACAGCCTGTAAACGGCCCAGTTGTTCAGCTGTTTAGATGTCATTCCACAGCCGTTATCCATCACCACAACAGCAGGTCCTCCCTGAGACTCATCAAACATCTGGAAAACACAGAGAAAGCACAACACATCCGGTTCAGGAGACTAATAGCTGGTCAATGTGCAGTAAGTGTCACAAATAGTACTGCTTGCCCTTAACAATGCACTGAATGAATATGTTTTCATTATTTTTCTCAGATGACTAGAAAATGTGTAATATTTTCATGCAATATTGCAAAAGGAAAATGTTGGCAAAATGCATTAGCATGACCAGCATCAAACCATAATGAGCTAAGTAGACAAATAACATTTTAGAAATCATAATCACACTCCTGCTCTAAAATTACACTCCTTTATTAGATACAGTTTGTTTTGCAAGTATACCTTGTAAAAAATAGAACACACTGCCTCTGAATGCATGAGCTCAATGAAAAGAAATCAAAGGGAAATGTTCATTTTATAAATGTGACCCTGGACCACAAAACCAGTCTTAAGTCACTGGGGTATATTTGTAGCAACAGCCACAAATACATTGTATGGGTCAAAATTATTGACTTTTCTTTTATGCTAAAATATTAAGTAAAGATCATATTCCATGAAGATATTTAGTAAATTTCCTACTGTAAATATATATAAAAACTTAATTTTTGATTAGTAGTACGCATTGCTAAGCACTTCATTTGTACAACTTTAAAGGAGATTTTCTCAATATTTAGATTTTTTTTGCACCCTCAGATTCCAGATTTCCAAATAGTTGTATCTTGGCCAAATATTGTCCTATCCTAACAAAACACACATCAATGGAAAGTTTATTTATTCAGCATACATCTCATGCTCATGCCCTTATGACTGGTTTTGTGATCCAGGGTCACATATTACTAGCCCATAAAACTACAAATATAGTTTAAGCTGATTACATATGATCTAATTCACCCCAATATTAATATGCTATAGAGACATATAATAGCCTTATAATATATGCATGTTGGGCTTATTATCAACAAAATAAAAAAAAGTATTGATTAACATTTTTTGGTCAAATTGTCATTTGGCTAACATGATATAAACAAAATTATGCTTTTTTGATCAAAAGTCACAGTTAAGACATTTATAATCTTGCAAAGGTTTTCTATTGCAAATGAATGCTATTCTTTTTATTCAGGAAGAAAAACAAAAGATGTATCATGGTTCCCACAAAAAAAAATTCTGCTGCAAAAACTGTAGTCGTTTTTTTTTTTAACTACATATTTTTAAAGAAATGTTTCTTGAGCAGCAAATCAGCGTTTCAGAATGATTTCTGAAGGATCATGTGACACTGAAGACTGCAGTAATGATGCTAAAAATTCAGCTTTGATAACAGAAATAAATTTCATTTTACAATACATTACAATCGAAAACAGTTATTTTAAACTGTAAATCGTTTATTTCACAGTATTATTTTTTAAGGTATTTTTGATCACACAATACTGGACATTTGCAGTCACACTGTCAATGTAAGTCTACCTTTAGAATGTAAAACAATGAAACTGACACAGTTCACAAGGGTTAGTAATAAAGACTGAACTCTCACCAATCTGATTTCAATTCTCCTGATTCCTGTGTTTTTCGCTGTGGCTGACAGCGCGTTATCGATGAGCTCAGCAAAGGCATAGGCTGCAACACAACAGAAAGAGAAAGAGCTCATCAAACTGGCCCCGTGTTCAAGTACAGCAGCCTGGCAGAGGGGAGCATGCAAACTTACGAAGCGCCTTCTGTCCTTCGCTGGCGTAGTACTCGTACATGCCACACTGCACCAGGGTATGATAGTGCGGCAGAAACTCAATCCGCTCTTCAGTCGCCACATTCAGCTTCTGATCCGCAGACTCCAACAGGTGCAAGGTTTTCCCATCGCCCAGCTCCTCTGTAGCATCAAAACACACAAACCCACATCAGTGCATCAATTACATCCTTCTGAAGAGTGACAAGATTGAAAACTACTTTACTCCTCATACTACCACGCAAAACTGTAAACAACAAAATGACAATAATGATTTCAAGTTACTATTTACAGTTTAAAACCTCAAATACAATTTAAGTTTCAGTTTTAAAATCATTAAAAACTGTTAACAAAAAAACTGACATATGTAAATAAATGATAAATATTGTATTTACTATTTGCAGATTTGAAATATAAAATATGCAAAATATAAATATATTAAACATATAAAAATAGATAGAACAACTGTAAACAAAATAAACTAAGTACATTTCATTTTTAATTTTTTAAAAAATACTTAATGTACAACTTTTAGAGCTTTTATAGTAAAAGTAAAACATTTACTATTTTAACATTTTCAACTGTCAACAACAAAATGAACAATGCATCAATATTTTTTCGCTTTTGAAAAAAAAGTATTTATATTTTAATTATTTTTATTTAAAAATTGTAAATAACAATGAACATTTGTTAATTTTTACTGATATATATAATTACTTTTTTGTTTTGAAATAAAAAATATCGAAACAAAAACAAAATGAAAATAGATGAGTAAAATGAATATAATACAAAATTTTACAAAAACGTTCAGAGCTCCTACTGTAAAAAGAAAAGGAAATACATACTATATTACTATCTTTACATTTTTCAAATGTAAAACTGTACACAACAAAATACAGAACAGAAAGTAGATACATAGTGTAAATATTTTACTTTTTTTTTACAGTTTTAAATCACAATAAAAATATACTTTTTAAAACTAACAAAATGACCAAAAAAATAAAAACGACAACGAAACCAGATAAGTAAACAAATGCCATATTTAATATTTTAAAAAATAAAAGTTTTGAGCTCTTACTGTAAAGTTCTGCATCGATCTCTCCTCGGTCCGTCGTGCTGATAACAAAAGTCTCGTTTGTCGACAGTGAAAACTCCTAAAATTAAAATAAACCCATGACACAGCTGGACTGAACTGTTAGCCAGGTTCAACACAGAGATGTTGTTTTACCCCGGTAAACAGGGACGGTGTTACCTGCAGAGACTCAAACAGGTGAAGGGGGAAAGGTGAGAATACAGCGCGGATCGGGGGCATGCTCCACCTGGAGCTTCTTTTAAAGATTTTTTTAAAGATATTAAAGATATTTTTACATGCTCATTTGTAGTTACTTTAAGGCATTTTTAAAAAATATTTGTATTACTTTTAGTTTTTCGTATTCTTACATGTCCATAATTTGTCACCAAAAAATATATATATATTGTTGCAACATTTTACAAAAATCAAGATTGCATATATTTGGTCAAAATCAGATGAAGGGCTATGCAGGCTATTTAAGACTATATTGGCTGATGCTGACCTAAAATACAAAACGTTTGCCGTCTCTCTCTTCATCATTCCCACCTCTTACCCTTGTCCGGGGGGGGGGGGGGGGGGGGGGGGGGGGGGGGGGGGGGGGGGGGGGGGGGGGGGGGGG
>JAUZSZ010000095.1:41378690-41392105 GCA_034780575.1 Labeobarbus marequensis | reverse complement strand
CATTGGGAAAGACCTGCTTGAAGAGCACCTGCCCAAAGATCTGTGGCTGGCTGTCTGGTAAATTAGGGACGGGAGTCACTTGACAAGTAGCGTAGATTGTGTTGTTGAAGTCCACGACTTCTGGCTTTGGAGCTTCGACGATCACAAGAACAGGGCTGTCAGAAAACTCTCCACTTTGTATATGCAGCGCCAGCAATATCAGAGAGAATTTTAGAATGAGTTTCTCCATGTTGCTGTTTAAAGCCTAGAATGAAGAGTGGAATCAGTGAAATCATGCAGTTTTAAGAATGCAGTATTTTTGATAGAGGTGCAATTTAAGAAAATAGTTCTAGTGAGTGCACATCAAAGTTCTCAGTTTTGTTCTTCTCTTCTTTGCATTAGGCACATTTCAATGCTTTCTTCCAGGGAGCTTTGTGAGGGGAAAAGTTGCATTAGCTTGAAATAGCATAGCCAGATGGAAAAAAAAAAAAAAAAAAGTTTTTTAACTGCTGTATGACCTCATGAACAAAAAATGTGCTTTTTACTGTATGTGCACTTGTAGTATGCTTCAAATCTTGAAAGTATATTTAAAAAAAGAAACATGTACTTGCAGATTATACAAAATTAACTAAATAAAAGTCCACTTGAGTGTACTTAAAGAGAGATACTTTCATGACCGTTTCTTAACACACTTAAATACACTTAAAAAGTGAGCCAATTAATGTCAAAATTAAGTTATTTAAAGTAGATTGTTTTAATTATCCTTTGTTGTGCTTTAAATAATTACACTTAACATACTAAAGCACATAATTGTAACAGTAGCGTGTTACTCATAATTACATTTAAAGTTAATATATTTTAAATTCACTGAATTGCAACTTCGTCATTACAAATGTGTAGTTACAACTAAATTGAAATACATGACATAAGTTTCAAAAGAAGCAGCATTAAAGTATATTGTAGTTTACCATAAATGCTTGTCAGTACATTCAGCAGTACTTTAACAATATTTCAAAAACAACAGTAGAAATTATAAAGTTACATATAAAGATGTAATTAAGTCCTGCTTAAGTGGGTCAAAAGCAAAAGCTGAATATAAATTCAAACTACAATGGGTTTCATTTAGTTGCAATTGTTTTTATAATATGTATTCTTTTTAAAAGTATGTGGAAGTCTACTTCTTTAGCTAAATCTTTGCAGCAAAATGCTTTTCTTGCATATTCTGTCTAGCTACGCAACAAAAAAAACAAACAAAAAAAAATTAATCAAAAGGAAAGACCATACCACAAAAAGCCACATTGCTGATTAGTCAACATCAAGTCAATATTTGCACCAGCTATCAATGTGAAAAAAAAAAACCTTGAAAAACAGTGAAGGTACATTACCATATAATTGAAATGTTGTCCTGAAACAGTGTGCAGACTGAATATTGTGGTCACAAGATTGCTAAGCCTAATCCGTGTGCAGCCGTGAACCAGGGTTGAGAGAATGTCCACTTGTGATCAAACTTTGTATTATTGATTGGCTGCTCTTCGGAGAACTCGTGTGGAGCTTACAAGTTAACCACGATAAGACTAGTTATGTTTGGTTACAGTTATTTTAGAGTACAGACAAAAATAGAAAAGAGCCTGAATGTTTTAGTATAAATGAGGCATATTAACACTTTTTTGGGACATCTTCCCTCCCACCCTGTTACAGTTGTGGTGTTTTAGAGTCAAAAATGACTGCTCTCTAAAAATACTTGCAAATTACAAAATATTGTATTCAGTCTTTTTATTAGCTAGTTTTCTTTCAATAACACACACTGTAAAAGAAATCTGGGGGAGGGGGGATAGTGCACATTGTACTGTTTTAATGCAAATAAATTTCAGTATTTTAAATTTTTTTTGCAGGTATTCTATGTGTATTTTAAATTCTCCAATTCATGTGTTCATGGATTGTGTTTTTATTGTTACCAGAATTTAATGGATAATGACCTGGAAGAAACTGTCATGAGGCCGGGCTGCAGGTTTTCCATTCTCCACCACAGGTCGCCATCTCCCTTCCTCCCGGACTCCACTCATCTGATTACACACACCTGTCTCATTGCGCACACCTGCCACACTCAATGCACCCACAGCTGTTCCCTATCTCCATGGACTATATAGTTTCCCCTCTCCGACCATTCTGCCTGGTCGCATTGTTTGTTATCTGCTCAAGTGTGTTCGTTACCTGCTCATAGTGTATCTGTTACCTGCTAAGTGTTCGTGTCTTGGATCTGCTTATTGTTTTCTTATTAAAACGCACCTCACCTGCATTTGGACCCTGACCTCATCTTTTCGCGGCGCTCCTCTCAGCGATCCGTGACAGAAACAGGTGTTTTTTTAAACCGGTGCAGGTTTTGTGTTGGTTTTGGAAATGATTGATCATAGGTCTCCTTGATCTGTTTTTTGAAATCAAATACTACTCACAATTTTTTTTTTCACTCAAAAAAACATAAGCTCAGACCAATGAGTCCACAAATAAATACAAAACCTGTGCTAACTAAAAGACAAGTTGACAAAAAGATTGAATCTGGGATTTGGAAATATTATAACACAACGAGAGATTTACAAGCAATTATTAAAAATCTGGTCATTTCTGACCAGGAACACCAAATTAGGTAAAGGATTTTCAGCACAGCATTTGTTACAAAAGACTTGCATTTGTTGTTAGTTATCTTATGAAAAAAAATGTTTCTTTTTTTTTTTACAAAGCCATCAACATGCTCTGTAAATGCAATTCCACTTGAAGTTCATTCCTAACCACACTTCATATTCATAATGGACTAAGTGAATATCTCAGAGTTCTTCCGTTTCAAGAAAGCATTTCTGCAGACCCTGTCCTAAGCCTGACAAGCCTATTTCACATGCAACTGGCCTGTTATTTAATTGTCTGTGAAAGCAGAAATAAAAATGCCCTGTATTTAAGATTTATACAGAGAGCAGTGCAAAGTCTTGTTAACTTTGTTTTTCCCATCACCATCAATTCCCAGCCGCGAGCAATGATCCAGTTGCTATTATGTAGCTTGTTAGCCATGCCTAGGCTGTGTAATTACCTGTGTCGATGGCAATGATTGTTTTCTGCACTAGCTGATTCACTGCAGTATATTATCATAGTCTGAATGTACAGGAGCTGTCTGAGATGTTCAAGAGCTCAGTACATTCTGAGACTTCATTCAGGAGACTCTCAAGGGATGCCAGTACAGGTTTTGATGATTTCCCAATTATATTTTGGGTAGACACAAATGAACTGTTGACTAAACATTATATGGAATAATACTGAAGTGATTTCTAAGAAATCACTTTTCATTCTCAAATCTTCACGTAAAAATCTGCATAACAATTGGATATTTGCAGCAGGCAGTCACATCAGACTTGTGATAATACATAACAGATAATTTACATCTGAGACATCTTTTAGTGTCATACTGAAAGCGATCCAGAAATAAACATTCATTTATTTATTTACTCACCTGCATGTGTCATGTTTTCAGTTGGTTTTTGATCTGTTTCCTTGTTTTGTACGTCTGTCAGTTTTATAGTTTAATTAATTTAGTTCTCCTCAGTTCCCTCCTTATTTGTTTCCATGTTTACTGATTAATTTGAGTCCTCAGCTCAGGTGTGTCTTGTTTGGTCCTTTCCTTTGTTCTGCTTTGTATTTAAGCCCTCAATTTTCCCTTCCCTTTTGTCTTGCATTGATTCTGTTTCTGTTTGTTCTGAGTTAGAGTGGTTGTATTTTCTCCTGCTTCATGTTTTGAGTTATATTAAAAAGATTTCCAAGGATCTCCATTGTTGTGTGCTTCATTATAGCCCTCAACCCATGATGGCATGTTGTTGTAATCCAGAATGACTTTTTTCTGAAAAGCATAAATGTAGACAAAACCTGCATACTCCTGTATGCACATAATTGTATTGAATGTGCACTTGTAATTTAGGACACGAAGAGCTAAATAAATGTATCACTTCATCCAAACCAACAGTGTTTATTAGATCCAGTACCCACTAAATTACTGAAAGAGTTGTTATCTGTAGCAGAAGAGCCACTTCTCAGTATTAACTCGTCGTTATCTCTAGGTCACGTTCCAAAACCATTCAAGCTGGCAGCTATTAAGCCTCTTATTAAGAAACCACAACTAGATCCTAGTGAACTGACAAATTACAGACCCATTTCAAATCTCCTGTTTTATGGCTAAGTATGCTCCGTCCTGCAGAAAATGAAATCTATGAAGAATTTCCATCAGGTTTCAGGCCCCATCATAGCACAGAAACTGCACTTGTTAAAATTAAAAAATGACTTGGTTCTTGCGTCAGACCAAGGCTGCGTCTCATTGCTAGTTTTACGTGATCTTAGTGCTGCGTTTGACACTATATATCATGACATACTCATAGATCAATTACAAAACAATACTGGTATTCAAGGGCAGGCTTTAAGATGGTTTAGATCCTACCTGTCCAATCTTCATCACTTTGTTTATTTAAACAGGGAATCATCTCAGTTAACGCCAGTAAAATATGGAGTGCCACAAGGATCTGTCTTAAGCCCTCTGCTATTTTGAATATACATGTTGCACCTTGGTAATATTATTTGAAAATACGGGATTAGTTTCCATTGTTATGCTGATGATACTCAACTACTGTATATTTCAATAAGACCAGATGAAACTTTTAAATGATCTAAGCTAATGAAGTTTGTTAAAAATGTAAAAGATTGGATGACCAGTCATTTTCTCCTATTAAATTCAGATAAGACAGAGATATTAATTACTGGAAAACAAAACAAAACAAACAAAACAAAACAAAACAAACAAAAAACAAACAAACAAACAAACAAACAACAAAAAAACAGGAATCTCTTAGATTACAGTTAACATCTAGATGGATATACTGTTAATTCCATACAGTCAAGAATTTGGGTGTCAGCAACTTGTCTTTTGAAAATCAGATTTCCCATGTTACAAAAACAGCATTCTTCCATCTTAGAAACAATTTTCCTCTATCGAGAACAATAAAGAAATTAAATGAAATTAAATGATCTTAGAAACATTGCCAACCTTTGAAACGTTACCTGTTTCTGATGCAGATTAGCTAATTCATGCATTCATGACCTCTAGACTATTGTAATGAACTGCTAGGTGGGTTTCCTGCATCTTCAATAAACAAGATACAGGTAGCCCAAAATGCAGCAGGCTAGAGTCCTTACCAGGTCAAGCAATTATGATCGTATTACCCCAATATTAGTCTCTACACTGACTAACTATTAAGCTCCATATCAGTTACAAAATATTACTATATTTTAAGGCCCTAAATGGTTTAGCTCCTGCGTACCTATCTAATCTTCTATCACGCTAAAATCCATCACGCTCCCTAAAACTCTGGATTCTTGGTAGTACCTAGGATAGCAAAGTCCACTAAAGGAGGTAGAGCTTTTTCGCATTTGGATCCTTAACTCTGGAGCAGCCTTTCTGATAACTTCTGGGGTTCAGACACACTATCTCTGATTAAATCTATATTAAAGACACATCTCTTTAGCCAAGCATTCACATAATGTATCTCATAACCTTGTACTTCACTTGCATCTGATTAAATGCACATTATTCCTTTGCTTAGGTTGAACACATCATTTTTTGCTTGGTTGGAACAGCAGCTATGCTCATTTTTCTTCTAATAATGTTTCTTCTCTGGCATCCCGTGGTAACTAGGAATTACAGAAGCTTCAGTCTGGATCCAGCCCTTACAAAGATCTGAGATGACCGAACACCTGAGAAGAGATGATACCAACCCCTCAGAGAACCTCAGATGATGCTAACCCTGGAACAACATATAAAACTACCACATTTTGCTTTACGTTTAATCGCAGCATGCAATCATTGCTGCTATAGTGTTCACCATCTGTCTAAATACGTCATAAACTAAACTGCATGAGTTTTAATTGCACATTTCTCTGCCGTATCACCTTGACATACTCACCTCTGATAAGCTACTCCTAAATATAACACAGAAAGTTTAATTTTCTGCGAATTTGCTTTGCAGCCATTTGTATCATGAAACGCGCTATACAAATAAACGTGAATTGAATTGTAATTTACCAGAACTCTCAAAAAGTATTTTTTAAAACTACTTGCAGATGCATATAATGAAATAAAAGGCCACTTAAGTGTACTAAAAAAAGAGACTTTCATGATTATTTTTCTTTAAAAAAACTCTCTATATAAGAAAATAAATAGAAAGTTTTATTTAAGGCTACATTTGATCATTATTTTTTTTTTTAAATGTCATGTTTTACATATTTTGATGTGCTTACTAACATACTAAATTACATACTGATTACAATTTTAACTCCAGCGTGTTATTTAATATCACATTGAAGGTACACATATTTTATATACTTTTTAATGAAAATAAAACAGGCTGTTCCTTTTAACTACAGTTAAAAAAAAAAAAATCCATCATTTATGGCTCCCAAAGACAATCCAAGGAGACAAACTCTGCAGCGCCCCACGCGGTGGATGCCGGAACTGCTTTATTTAGCGCTAGATATAATATCCTCCAGTACTATACGTGCATTATTTAATACACATCTCTTGCATCCTACGCCGAAATATATTGTGAACTCCATTGAATAACATGCACGAACAGAGGTGTCTGCTGCAGTGTTGATCTTCAGTGCACTTGAAATAATAATGATGAGGAACGTACTTCCGGTCGCCATTTTGTCTTTTAGCCGTGCATGAGAGAGAGAGAGAGAGAGAGAGAGAGAGCAGCGGCTGCGCTGGAGTAACCGACCAAACTCTTTCCTCTTTTGCCTTATTAATATTTCTATTATGTCAAAACGGCATCGGTTGGATTTAGGAGATGATTATTCATCGAGTAAGAAGAGGTCATCTGACGGGTAAGTTGAGCTTGAGGAGTGTTTTAGCCTATTAGCATGCTAGCATGTTCACAGTCTTGTGCTGGTGTGGTTTAAATACTGCACAGATAATGACATCGTTGCTAATAAATATTGTATCTAAAATGCACGGTTGCTTTCTGAAGAGGTTGTTGTAGATCGCAGGGAAGCGCGTGAGTCTTTGTGACTGATGCTGCGTCGCTTTGACGTACAACTGGCACTATTTACATTCCTCTGTTTTTTTTTGTGTGTGTTTTTGGAGTAGTTACTTTATACAGCTGGTTCGCAATGTGTAAAGAAGCAGACACGAAGCATAGACAGGCCGCTAAATGTGCAGCGGATCATGTTGAGTGTAGGTATGTTGTGTAATCGTGTCGGAATGTGGCACAGCTAGGCTCTGAAACGGTCTTCAAAAAACTAACTTAACTAGAAAAAAGCAAAATGTTCAGTGTTTGGGATGTGAGCGTGTAATTCCTGCGAATTTATGCTAATGAGGCTGATTTTTGGCTGCATACGGCTAAAGCGCGGCCTGCTTTGTTTATCTTTGGTTTTCAGTGACATTGTGTATATATGTATATATATATATATATATGTGTGTGTGTGTGTGTGTGTGTGTGTGTGTGTGTTTCATTTTCATTAACTGCTCATAGTTTGGGTTTAATGTAGGTCTAAGTAGTAGTTCTAAATTCTAAACGAGTCGTTTTACTATGTCCGATCTTTTAAATGATTCGATTGAATCGATTCTCGGTAGTGTTCTAAACGATTCTTTAACCTGAGTGAATCGGTCGTCAGTTTAACTGATGGATGGATAAGAGTTTTTATTGAACCTTGTGATGCAGGGAATAGCATTAATGTTACAGACAAACACTTTACGAATATGGTTGCCGCTTGATTTTATGACTTTTGATTTAATGCAAAACAGGGGTGGTTTTAGTAAAATTGTTAAAACATCCAAATATTTATTTATTATTATTATTATTATTATTATTTTTTTTTTGCCAAAAGATGTTTCTCAGTTTTTTTTGTTTTGTTTTTTTTGCCAAAAGATGTTTCAGTGAGTTGACGACCAAACTGATTTAATCAGGTTTGTGAACGAATCATTCACTCTTTTGAGAACCGACTCAACTGATTCATTTAAAAAAAACAACAACAAAAAAGAAACCCACAGAAGTTCTTTTCAGATTCAGACGTCGCTGTGCACCATTCAACCCAAGCTACAAGCATTTATCCCAAAAATTAAAATGCGCTCATCTTTAGTACTAAATCTATGGGTCCAGCAGAAGTAAAAATCCCATTCGTTTGCTTCACAGGAGAATTGATTTTGAACACTAACTTTAAACACTAAAACAGACCTACTTTGATCTCTGATAGTTAACTCGCTATCAATCGAGCATTTTTAACTGTTCTAAATGTACCTTAAATTTGGCTAATACTTTTCAAGTTTTTCATACTCTTATCAACATGGGCATGGACAAATATGGATGCTTTATGAAAATGTATGTTTAATTATTATTAAAACCATGCTCAACAGAGCATGAAGAGTAGACACATTTCAAAGGTCATAGATGACTTGTTCATGTCTATTAGACACATGAAAAAAGAACAGAAATACCAGGTTCCCCTAACTACTCTTCTCTCTGTTTGCACGGAGCAGTTTATTTACACAAACTTGTTTACATTTTCATACGGCAGGGCAGCTCACTTCTTCTGAACATGCTGTACATTTATTAGGCCTATTTATTATTGCATTTGTTTGCCTCTCTGTGCTCACATACTGTATTTTGATGCAGCCAAATTCTCAATAAAACTGCTTTCGTTGATATATTTTACCGTTTCTGTTGTTTTTTTGTTTTTTTTAATATATATTTGATTTTTTTCTTTAATTTTATTTTTTTCTTTAATTTTATATTTTGATATTGTGTAATTCTTTTTATTTTTTAATTTTTTGGATCAGTGTGTGGTCTTATTGATCATGTGATCTCTTAAATCATCATGTGATTTCTCAAATTAAGATGGCTCCTAGCTCTGTTGTCAGCTTGGCATTGAAAAAGGTCAGTGTGACCGAAACGTTTGCCTTGTTTTTATTCAGTAAATTGCTCTAAATGTTATCTCGTTTCTTCAAGCTCTTACTTGTTGTCATACAACAGAATATGAAATAGTGACTAAAACGCATCCCTTTAAGATTATAACCAGCTCTCCCTTCCAAGATTTTAATCTGCACGACTCTCAGAAACTAAATAAAGTTTGTCCAAAAGTCGCTAGATGAAGCCGCTCTTTTGGAGAGAAAAAAAGTCATTAAATCTAGTTGGCAACACTGCATCTCCATTTCTCCAACTATGGGTTAGGCCACCAAATGCACACTGCATTAATCGCACATTAATAAAATTATTGCCATTAAAATGAATTTGCATTAACGCGTTGTTAATGCATTAATTTTGACAGCCATAGTTCGAACACTAACTTTTTGTCAGGTAACTAAATCCTTGTGTTATAATTTGTGTATTAATTCCCATCAGTAAGGACCGTGACAGAGATCGGGATGACCGGCCGAAGGATCGAGACCGCGACAGAGACCGAGACCGCGATCGAGACCGGGACAGAGACAGCAAGGTGCCCGCCGCGTCCCTCAGCTCCGGCGTGCCCGGCGGCGGGATGCTCACGCTGAAGCAGACGGCCATGAATCAGCAGATCAACCCCTTCACCAACCTGCCTCACACGCCACGCTTTTACGAGATCCTCAAGAAGAGGCTGCAGCTGCCCGTCTGGGAGTACAAGGAACGCTTTAATGACATCCTCAACCGGCATCAGAGCTTTGTGCTCGTTGGAGAGACAGGCTCTGGAAAGACCACACAGGTTAGACCAAACAAGGGTTTCCTTATGCTTTACAGCATTTCACAGGAGACCTTGCTTTGGCCTCTGTAGCCAGAAGCTCCTTGCATTCAGAGATCTTTCAATAGTGGATATTAAAGATATTAATTAGTTTTGGGAAAAAGCTGATTTGTGTTTTAGATTGTTCTTCATCATAAGAAAACAGTAAGAGCCTAAACCTGGGTTAAAGCATGAAAGTGCAGTATGGCTTGGTGCATTTATCAAATTAAGTCTGTGATTTAATTATATAGCTGTACTTAAGCTTCATGACTGTGAGCGCTGTGAGTTTGGGTCACTTATAACATGCTTTTAAAAAATATCACGTGCACCAACCATCTTTCCAAATTTGTAATGAATCATTTATAAATCTGTTCTCAATAAAAGGAGCTATAAAGTGTCCCTGCAGTTTTCTGCTAAAACAAAGCTCTGTAGTTGATTTTTTTAAAGCAAAGAAATGAAAATGGCCATAAATATTAGTTTTGTAATCTTACTGTTGTTCTCTAAAATATTATTATGATTATTATTTCTATTATGTCATTTTATTGTTTTTTTGTCTTTTTTATTGTTATGATTATTAAATTGTATTTTTAATAGTACAATAGTAAGATTTATTTTATTTAAATGTCAAATAAAGCAATATTTTTGTACAATAAATAACGAGAGCAATAATATATTAAATTAAAAAAAAAATTAAATTTTAATAATTCATTCAAGTATTAATTCAGTTAATACTTCAGTCAGTAGTAATTCAAGTATTTTGTTAAATTCTTAAAATCAGTTTACTATTCTTCTGTAAAATTAAAACTATTTAATAGTGTTGCTGTTTTTATATATTTTATTTTTACAGTGCAATTATTTTTTCTGGATTTAATTTGTATTTTAATAATAAAGAATTTAGAATAATAACAGTAATTGTTGTTGACATTATTGTTGTTCCCATTATTATTATTGTTGCATAGTCATATTGAATGGGTGGAAAAATGGCTTTTTCTTTCTTCTTTTTTTTTGTCCCTAGTTTATCACATGTCTGAATATTAATCCTTTGCATATCAAATATTTCCCTGCTCTCCTTTCTCGTATTTTAAATTATGCTGCCTGCTAAAAGGCTCAGGCAACCAAAGCTGGTGTGCCCTTTTTCACAACCTTCCCAAGAGGTGTTCTGGCGAATCTGTGACTGGCTCCATGTTAACAAAGTACTTATTCATTTGTTTAAAGGAAGACCAGAGCATTAATGAATTGGTCTTCTTTTTCAGATCCCTCAGTGGTGTGTGGATATGGTGAGGGCTCTCCCTGGCCCTAAGCGTGGCGTGGCTTGTACTCAGCCACGTAGGGTGGCAGCCATGAGTGTGGCTCAGAGAGTGGCAGATGAAATGGACGTCATGCTGGGCCAGGAGGTCGGATACTCCATCAGATTTGAGGACTGTAGCTCTGCAAAGACCATACTAAAGTAAGTTACAGTTCTGGTAGAAACAAAGATTTAGACAAATAATGTGTATGTGGTTTTTCAAGATGAATAGTAGTGTAGGTACTTTTGGACAAATAACACCTGAGATAATGATGAGTGAATAAACGTGTCTTGTGTTTCCAGATATATGACAGACGGTATGTTACTCCGCGAGGCTATGAACGACCCGCTGCTGGAGCGATACGGTGTCATTATTCTCGATGAGGCTCACGAGCGCACGCTAGCCACAGATATTCTGATGGGCGTCCTCAAAGAAGTGGTCCGTCAGAGATCCGACCTTAAGGTAGGTCATGCTGATCGTATGCTTGCACCACCTTGTAGTTGTTTTTTTATTTATAAACTGGAGGACATGAGCGGAAGAATATTTAGGTCTGCATGAAATGGAAATTCACCTTATTTTCTAAATGTAGCTTAATGATCTTATTGCAAACAATTCATCCATGCATTTCATTTGATTTATTTTTACCATAATGTTTAATAATAAATAAAAAAAACAATCACAACCCAAGTTTACGTTGGAAGATTGCATTCGGTTATGCCTCCATCCAGTCAACAACGGATGGATAAACTCAAGTTCCTGCTTATAAATATGTATATAGTTTTACTTTCTACAATCTTCAGTTATTTAAGTTTCATCACAACTTTAGAGAGAAAAATAAGCACTTTATATTACGGTCATGTTTCATATGTACGTACAATGTACTTATTATATTAATTGCAATAACTGAATAATAGCTAGGTACTAATCTTGAACTTACACCTAAACTTAACCTGAACCCATGTCGTAACCTCACATTAGTCCACACTTTCTTTGGTAAGTACATTGTAAGTCAACCTAAAATTCTTGAATTCAGTTAAATTAAGCTAATTGAAAAATTGTTTCATTAGCATTGCTTGTGTTTTTATGGAACTAAAGTGTGAGGTATGTTTGATCCGTTGAAAACATTAGCTTTTTAAAAGCGGTGGAATTGTTTACAGCAGGGTTTCTTCTGGTCTTAAAAAGTCTTAATATGCTCTTCCACAAATTAATGCCTTAAAAAGATCTCAAATGGGAGCAGAAAGTCTTAAAGATTTGGCGTTAAAATTTGCGTACACTGCAAAAAAGAATTAATATCTCCCTCAGATTTTGTCTTGCTTTCCAGTATAAATATATAAACAGCCTTAAATCAAGATGCATTTATTTGAGACTCAAAATTATAAGTGAAGTTTTATTTTCTGAGAAATTGATCAAAATTAAATTAATTTATGCTTAAAATGAGTACAGATGTCCCTCGTTAGGGTTTGAAAACTTGTTTCCCTTTGAATTAAGTTGATTTTTCTGAGCTCATTGGCAGATATTTGGTGTTGCTAATCTTAAACACTTAACTTTGATCAATTTCTCAGAAAACAAGACATCTTGTGTAATTTTGTACATGTACATGTCTTGATTTCAGATTTAGATATTTTTCTTTATAATTGTTTTTAATTGGTCTATAAAAGGTCTTGAAAAATTCTTAAAGTTACTTTCTTAAAGCCTGTAGAAAGTCATACATTTTTTCCCTGGTGTCCAGGTTTCATTTCATACACAGCATTTTTTTAGCCACCAGTTGTGGAGGTTAATTTGTAAAGCAAAATAATACACACATTAACTATCAACTAATTTGGATTTGATAGTAATCTGAATATGATGAATACATTTTCCAGAAACTGAAAATTTTGGAAGGTGAAAATTGTGTGCATATACATATGTTTGATTAATAAACTTCCGTATACATGTTAGCAATCGTCCCTTTGCTGTTGGAATGAATAACTGTTTATGTAACAGAAAAGAGAGAAAAGCTAACTAGTGAGTAGTTCAGATTTGAAGCCAAATCATGCTGAGCTGGGAGAAATTGTTCTCTTAACAAACGCAAATAATTCTGCGAGTGTGTGGACTGTCACTGATGAAGCCGCTCACACACCTGACAGCTGCGTGTTCGTTTGTTTGAAGACAAAAGCGGCAGTTGCGCTCAGAAATGCTCAGCCAGTCGCTCTAGTGGAGGCAAAGCGGCTGCTGCTGGGTCAGCCCATTTGAAAGCCATCAGCCCAAGGAGAGCAGAAGCGCGGCGAGTTTTATGGCTGAAATGTGCTGGAGCAATTCTCATAAAGCAGATGGGTAATGACTACTTGTTGTCAGGAACAAATCAAAGGTTATACATGTGTTCAGAGACTGTTAAAT
>JAUZSZ010000095.1:41357745-41367881 GCA_034780575.1 Labeobarbus marequensis | reverse complement strand
CTAATAAACATTTTAACTGAACATTAAACACTAAAAGTCATTCACTTTACCCGAAAAGCACAAAATTACACTTAATATCAATATTTACTCTCTTAATGCAGTCCTATGCAAAGCATGCTGAAAACTACAGAACCACTGCCCAGATTATTTTAACAATAAGTGATACCTATATATGATTAACATTTAAGTAGATTATGCAGTTAAATTAAATTGTGACTTGTTGCATTAGCTCATTTTAAAGCAATATGAACACAGCAAAAGTCATTTTTTGAGGATGCGGTAACTGGTGCAGTGCCTTGAATTTAGTTATTTTTTGGCACCTTGTTTTTCTGTCTTTCAGTGGCAGCAGTACATAAGGATAGGCTCAGATTACCTTGTAAAAATGTCAACTCTTCACACCCTCTGGCATATATTAAACACGATGCATATAAGCCACCTTTGGCAGATACGGGATGTGTGTGTGAATATTGTGAGATCCGCACCTGTGCGGTCACATCCTCCTTCAGGGCAAATCCGGCAGCTCTTCTGCACTGCTGATGCATGGATTTATTAGATGGGATTTAACTTCACGTGGCTCTCAGCAGTCACATGTAGGGAAATCGAGGACTGTGGCAAATTTAGGCAGCAACTTTCTTGTTGATCCTGGAGTTAATTGGGATGTGGTAAGATCTTCCTTGTGCTGACTGTGGGAATGGAGGGTTTATGGAAGAATTAAGGGAAAGTGAGGCTGCCATGTGTGTTAACCATCTAAAACAATCCTTAATGAAGACCTGCACTTAACATTGGGTGGCAAGTCTAGCTTCTTAATAACTGTATCTGGGCAGAAAGTCGTCTTCATGGATATTTTGACCCATCTGACATGATAGAGACCATAAGCAAAGTCATAAAGCATGTCTGTTTTAATTTGAAGACGAGTCCATTGGTTTTAGTGGGTTATCGATACAGCCCGATAATGATGATAATGTTTGGAGCTCCTTCCACTCGTGCTACTTAAAACCCAGAGGTACAATGACATTTCTTTCAATACAGAATTAGACCGACAGGAGCCGTCTCGGCCTGTTTGTGACTATGATGGCTTCCATAGTCACTTTTAATTCAGCATGATTGAAGGCAGGGTCTCGCTTATCTTTGTGAATATGAAATGTGAGCGACTCTGTCTGGTCAACTGCTGTCATGGTGGAGAAACAGTTTGAAGAGAATCTCGTAAAACAAGGTTAAACTGTCAGCGTGTTTATAGCTAGTTACCTAAATAGCAGCACATCTGATTTAATAGCATGGACATTTGAAGATAACTTTATCGCTACAGAAATGCGAAAAAAAGTGAAAGCGCTTGTTACTATGCTTGCAGATGTACCGTACTGGTTATTTGATCAAAAATACAGTAAAATTGTAATATTACTATTAAAAGAACTGTTCCTTTTTTAATATATTTTAAAATGTAATTGATTGCTGTGATCAAAGCTGTATTTTCAGCATCATTACTCCAGTCTTCAGTGTCACATGATCCTTCAGTTATCATTCTAATATGGTGATTTGCTGCTCAAGAAACATGCGATCAATGTAGAAACAGTTTTTGCTGTGTAATATTTTGAGGAAACGGTAATACACTACCATTCAAGGTTGAGGTAAAAAAGTTTATTCAGCAAGGTTGCACTAAATTGATCAAAATTCAAATAAATGCTGTTCTTTTGAAATTTCTGGTCATCGAAGAGTCGTGTTATCTTCAACGATAATATTTAGCAGTAAAAACTGTTTTCTACATTGATAAGAACTAATATTAATAATTGAGCACTGTTCAGCATATTAGAATGATTTCTGAAGGATCATGTGACTCTGAAGACTGGAGTAATGATGCTAAAAATGTAGCTTTGCGTCACAGCAATAAATTACATTTTATATTGTCCAAATATAAAACAATTGTTTTAAATTGTGATAATATTTTACAATATTACAGTTTCTTTTTCTTTTATTCTTTTGACCTATAGTGTATGTGTCTGCCTTAGAGTTTTTTAACAAAAAAGGAACATTGAATGAGAGACTCATTGGAGAGAATTGAAATTGCACTTATTCAAGTGAAATGTTGCTGGTATTAGCCTTGTTCGGTCAGCCCGCCTATTGTTTTTTTTTTTTCCAGACCACTCGCACATGGATCATTGCCTCCTAAAAGATGCAATTTCTCAACACCTCACGGTTCAATGAGTATGACTAAGTACTGGTAATGCATTTAGTGTTTTTGCTGTGCAATTCCAATGGCGCTCACCTTTTGATAATTTCCATGGCTACCGCTCTGGAATATATTTCATCTCAAAGGTCTTTCCCAGGTGGTCCTATTTTCTGAAAGGATGCAGACTGGTTAGGAACCCTCATTTCTTTTTATCGTGTGTCTGAAGCATGGCGGACCCCGCTGTCATTCAGTGGTCTGTTAAGAGCACGCTCTGTGGGCATTGGGTCGTGGCCCTCAGTCTCCAGACTCCAGATGGCCTTTTTTCAGTGTATTCTCCCAGCCTTTCCATGAAAATATAGGCAGATGATTCTTTTCAGCAGCTGAATTACATCAGGTCAAAGGCTCCATGAATAGACCCTCTGCTGCATTACCAAACCAAGCCAAACATTTGTGGCTGAAGAGAAATCCACTTATAAAAGTAGGATTTAAATGCCTCAAAGGCATTTGAGGAGGCTGAATTGCATGAAATATGAGGTTTGTTTGTTTTCTGTTAGTAGCAGTGGCCAGGAAAATTTACATTGCAAAAACTTTTCAGCAGATCTTGCCAAAGCACTTAGGGTATTTAAACAAACCTAACCTATTTAATTAAACTTTGGAGCTTGTTTCTGCTGTAGGCATGAATTAAAGCACAAATTGTGTAAGTTATTCGAAAAATTCTCTATTTGTTTCTAGGGAAGCATATTTGGGGACCAGCGCTTGTATTACATAAACATCCTAACTTGGAATCCTATTCTGTTTATTTTGTTACCATTGTAATTTCAGTTAGGATGCTTTTCAAATCTTAAGAATTAATATAGGAAGTTTATTATACCTTAAGTTGGCACGAAATGGCAATTTATCCCATCCATTTTCTAAATGCATCTTATTGATCTTTTTGAATTGTTTTATCCATGCATTTGTTTTAATTTTACAGTTTTTGCTCAAAAAGGCATAACTCAATCTTCCAATGAAGCAGCAGTCTTTTTTGTTGACGAATACCAGACTTTTCCAGTTATTTAGTCTGTTTAAACCTCATCCCTTTATTACAATCGACTGCAGGCTCGCATTCAGATCTGCCTCCATCCAATCAGCAACCGATGCATAGAACAAAGTCCTTGCCCTACATTTAAGAGAAGTCACAGTTAAGAAAAGATCTGCGGCTGCTTTTCGCTACATTAACTTAATAGCATGTGAAAAACATTCAAAACCATTGTTATCTGTGAATGTGTACCTCACACCTCCACCGTTCTCTGTCCATCGATGACATCCAGCTACAGCTCTCTTGGCTGCTCATTTTTTCTGGGACACCACACAAAGCAAACCTTTAAATTATCGAGAGACTCTGTCCTACCTCTGACTTGACTCGGATTGACGTTTTTCATCCTTTGATTCATGACCAGCATTTGGCTCTTTTGACTTGGGCCAGTAAGCAACCCTTACCTATGCAATGTTATAAAGCTCTTCTGAAGTTTCTCGGACACTGTCATCTCAGTGTATCAAAGATGGTCCTTGGACTCTAGCTCAAAGATGATTTTATATGTCACTAGCACACATGATGAAGGCCACCTGTACTGTAAAGGGACAGAGAGAGAGTGAAGGAGCGAGACGTGGCATGAATAATAGAGTTTCTTAGAGGTGGGCTTCTCTAGGGAGGGGAAGATGGCTGCATGCTGTGCACAGACATGAATCTTGCCGCCACAAAGAGCAGTAGTAATGTGTCTGGACGGGCTGCTCGGCGGAAACTAGTCCGGCTCAGCCAGCACACTCCCGATTTGACTTGATTGCAGCAACTGTTGCCTTACTCCCCTGTTGGGTTGTATTAGTTTTCCAGCTTGCGACAGCTCACTGAAGTGTCTTTAAGGATTTAATTCCCACTGATTTTTTTTTTTTTTGTTGCCTTTTTTCACCCCTCTCCTGTTACCACAGAACTTTTTCCTTTTAATTTGATTTTTGGTCTGCCCAGAGCAGTGCAGAATTGTCTAATCACCAATGAAATGTGCTAAAAAAAGCCACCCTGCTGTTGTAGAGAGTGGTTAGAGATTTGAATAAACCCATTAGGCTAAATATTCAACATTACTTTCCTCCACCACTTGTGCAACTAGCATGAATGATGGCTCAAATTGTGCAACTTGCATCTTTTGAAGTGTGGCAGAAAAATAAATGGGCCTGAGCCATGTTTAGAATGCGGAAATATCTAAAGCCCAAAGTATACTTCGGTTTTTACTCGTACGCGAGGGTCAGCATGCAGTGCGTGAGAAAAAATTTTGCACCAGAATGCGCGTACTGTAATCACACCACACGATTTTTGTAACAGCATGTACTTTCTATGCAAAGTTCACATATGCACATTAAATTTATTTTGCACTAATCAGTTGTTCCACAAGGTGGCAACCAGAGCTGGGCAGATTACTTACAAATTGTAATCCATTACTGATTACACATTACATGATGAAAACTGTAGTTACTGTAATGTAATCAAGGTTACTTTAAGTAATTTATTCTGACTACTTTTTAGATTACTATTTTATTTAACTTATTTTAAACTTCCCATTGAACGTATCATATTGATATAAAAAAGCAAAGAGAGAGATTTTTTTGCCTTTTTTATTTCAACATCATAAAACGCATTAAACATTACATTAAACCAAACTGGGCTTAATATAAGAACTGCAGTGGGTTTGTGAGTTGATTAAAAAGCTAATCATTAATTAAACACCAAAAATAGAAATATTTAATTTGTTTACCTGCATGTCAATGTGAGCGTTAATGCAAATGTGTTGTTAAATTACTTCCTTAGAGAGAGCAAGGAAAATCCCTAATATGGACAAAGGTATCCAGTTATCGCTGAATAAAACGCACAACATAGAGAAATTTGAACTGATAAAACTTGAAGACAATAAACATACGATTGCACAAAATATATGGTTTATCTGTGTTCAAGCAATCTTAATTTTTTTTTTTTATAAGGAAAGTATATTTTTAATGCAAGGCTAATCGACCTTTATCACTGTATACAATACTATCGTTCTGTGAAATGAAACCACGTCTGGTCACAAATAGAATTAGTTGAAACTCAACTATGTTAAGTTAATTTGGAGAAAAAGCATGTCTATAAAAACTGATTTTTTTTTTTATTATCTTTGTTTGACAACAGGTTTGTAAACTGTCTAGAGTGTATGTGTAAACCGCTAGAAAATGAAGTATACTTTGAAAGGGTACAAGTTTGGCTATGCATACGGTAGCGTGCTCATACAAAAGTGAAGTATACTTTTAGAGAATTGAGGATGGGCTGTTTTATTCGTTTTAAGGTGCTTTTTTTGTGTGTGATAAAAGCTGTCTGGTCAGTTTGATCTCTTGATCGTATTGTTTCTGCTCTCATAGGTTGTGGTTTCTACAAACATCGCTGAGACGTCCCTGACCATCGATGGCGTGGTTTTTGTAATTGATCCTGGCTTTGCCAAGCAAAAGGTTAGTCTTCTCTCCTCTGCCTCACTTGTCTAATCTCGCCCCATCATCTGTTTCTCTTGCCTCTGAAATCCCCAGATAAACCCAGTGGCGGGGCTCTGACAGCGACTCGAGATGGAAAAGCTAGTTATTTATTCTGCTGACATTTCCCTAGCCCAGCTGCTGCTGTCATACATGTAGTCCAGTCAGAGATGAAGGATGGCTTCGCTTTGGCATATTGCTGTGGTGCAATGGTGTGCATTTATTATTCACACAGCTCTTTCCTTTTCGTCGCACAGGTGTATAACCCTCGCATTCGAGTCGAGTCGCTGCTCGTAACGGCTATTAGTAAGGCTTCGGCCCAGCAGAGAGCCGGTCGTGCTGGACGTACTCGCCCAGGAAAGTGCTTCCGGCTCTACACCGAGAAGGCCTACAAGACTGAGATGCAGGTTTGTGAAACCAATCATAACTGCTGCAGGCATCTGGGAAGCACACTTGTTCTGATTTTATTATCCGCCAGTGAAATTGGTTGGAACGTGTTTTGGTCGATCAGCAGATGACTCTGGTTCCTTCAAGGCTTTAGTACTTATGGTCACTTCTAGCCCCCTTTTTGTACATAGAACATGGCAAATTTCCATGTAAATTTTTCTTTTTCTTTCTGTGTATCGTCCCTTTTCCTTTCAGGACAACACATACCCTGAGATTCTCAGGTCGAATTTGGGCTCTGTGGTGCTACAGCTCAAGAAGCTTGGTATCGATGACCTAGTGCACTTTGACTTCATGGACCCACCAGGTATGAGTTTTGCGAATAATTTCATGAATACCTATATCTGCAGTAGACTTCAGCAGAAAATTTTGCTAAATTAAGACAGTACAATGAGATAAAGCTGTTAGTTAACACAACATTAAAAAATTACCATAATTTAAAACCTGTAATATTAAGTACATATTAAAAAACACAAACCAACACTTCTCGTCTCATCTTGTCACTTTAAAGTATATACTTCACTTTCTTCACAAAAAGAGTACGTACTTTCAGGGCATATTGGGATGAATTTATTCTCATACACACATACACACATTTCTGTAAAAATGGCAAGATGTTCTGAGTGTTTAAGTACATTTTTATAAAAATGCTTGGTGTTCACATTTTCTTCTGAAATGTCAAAATCTATTTAGATCTTTTAGTGTTAAGCATAGTTTGTCCGGGTCATTTCGAAGTATCTGGTGCAGCTTGGGTAAAAAAAGCAACCGGACACGGCCTTTCCTAAACTGACTGATATTTCAGAGTCTGGCTTTGCTTTGATCGCGTAATTGCTTTTATGCAGTATGAAGACTGATGTGGACATTCATTAAAAGTGCATGATGGCCAGACTTGTAATCGCTGAGTAGTAACGACTGGAACTTTTTCATGTGATTGGCTCATCATCTTTTCTGAAAGGTTCATGACCTTAAAAGATCTCTAAAATTGCCTTAAGAATGTTGAAGCTTGTGTAGAAATCACACTAGGCTTTGAGCATGCGAAATTGTTTGCAACGGTCGTGATCTGACGTCATGCTCTGCAGCATCTAATTTAAAAACTTAAATTCAACACATAACAAATTATAATAAATGTAAATATATTTACATAAATAGATTTTCTTTATCAATTAACTTTTATGAACTAAATTAAATCAACATTTGGTGTGAGCATCCTTTGCGTTTAAAGCAGCTTTTGCCCTTGGTGCACTTGTGCATAGTTTTTCAGGTAGTTTTGCAGGTAGTTTTCTTGAAGCGTCTTGGAGACACAGTTCTTCTGGATTTAGTCTGTCTCAGTTTGTTCTGTTTCTTCATGTCAAAAATCTCACTGGATTATTACAATTAATGGCAAAATGAATGTTTGGAAATGTAAACTGATATTTCCTACTGACACACTACAGCAAAAGAAGGAAATAACTTGGATGCACTCAATCAGACACGCAAATGAAAAAACAGCAGGGATTTATATTGCTGAATGAAGCCAATGGAAGCCATTTGCCTGGTGACATTTGCCAAATGCTTGCTTATACTTTCTTCACTTTAAAACACCTTTAGCTTTCTCTCATTGATTTTGCCTTCAGTTAACACGTTGGCACGTTCCCTGCTTTAGTTTATTTCTGATGTGTTGTCCACATGTATAAATTAATTTTCCAGCTGGGTTCACTGCATGGTACCTATACTTAATTAATTTTTGCCTCAAACGTGTTACGTGCTTTAGCACGAGTAATGCAACATCCTTTCAAAACAAATAGAAAAAGTATGTCTGATAAACCAGATCAATATGCGTTCATAATAACAGACTGACTGCTGCACTTTTTTTAAATGAAGTTTTCCTGACTCATTGATAAAGACAGCCACAGTCTTTCATCCTATTCAGCAAACTCCTCCAAACCTTAGGCAATGCACATTTTCAGTTAACATGCAACTGGTCATTAGAGCCAAACTCTCTAGAGCCAAAGGTCAGTAATTGAATTTGTTGGTGTGTGACTAGTGTTGATGCATTAAGTAGAGGTTCCTCCCTATAATTGAATTAGTGGCACTGTTGTTGGAACTGCTTGCATGTCCGATGAAAAATTAGCCCCCTTTGTCTTGAATTAAAAGTTACTTGTCCAGGAGACCACAGTCACAATGTTTTCACTGCAAGAAAATGGCTTTCATTATGTGCATTTTCATAAATAAAGTATCTAAGTATCACAATTGCTTTTTCCTCATGCTTGGGGTTAGATTTGAAAAATCAAACTAAAAACCAACTAGTGTGTGATGTGTCGTCTACAATGTTAATTGTTATTTTAACAATGTGTGAGCTGACATTGAATTTGTCACTTTACAAAAATCAAACAAAAACACCTTGAATGTCCACACTTTCACTGTTATGAAATTGCAATAAAGTTAGAAGGCCAGCAAAAATTGGTAAAGTAAGTCGTGTTTTTTACTGAATGAATCTGCATATTTGAACAAATTGTTTGAGTGAATAATTCAATGCTCATTTATAAAAATGTGTAATCTTTGCGGTCTTTGCACTTGACCGCATGTCTACCTGTATTTGGCCAAATTACTTAAGTGGGTGTGAAGGATGCAAGTGTGTGTAATACCTTTGATTACCCAATGAGAGAGACAACATTTTGGTGTAAAAATGCAAGAGCTTTAGTAACATTTTAATTTTCACTACTTTGCCCTTCTAGATGTCTTTTCAGATGTTCCTGTAAGACAATTTAATTGTGGTGCTTGCAATTAAGTGATGGGCATTTGCAGACATTTTACAAAATTCACATGCTCATCTCTGAACCAATACAATGTGCAACACATTTTACTACCAAATTATATATTGCACTGGGAAGTTTACCTCAATCTTGTGATTTCATAATATGGGAGTAGTGGGATAATCTTAGCCTGTAGTACTGCTCTAAAGTGTGAATTTAGTGTTTAAGGGCCTAAAGTTGGTCTTGCACACTTAATACAAAATTAAACAAGACCATTTATAAAATATGCATAAATAATGCAATATATAAAATAACATTTCGAATATTGAAATATGAAGTTATTTCATAAGTGAAATAAACCTTAGTTCTTAAGGAATCCTTGGTCACACTTTAGTTGGGGACAAATTCTCATTCTTAATTAACTATGACTTTGGCCTCAAACTCCTGATTTACTGCTTATTAATATTTAATAAGGTTGTTGTTAAGTTTAGGTGTATGGGGTGGATTAAGGGATCGAAAATATGGTTAAGCAGAATAAGGCAATGCTCTTTCTAAGTACTAATAAATAGCCAATGTGCTAGTAATATGCATGTTAATAAGCAACTAGTTAATAGTGAAAATTGGTCCTTAAAGTGTTAGTGTTAAAGTGTCACAAACTTTGTTTCTTTATGAATCAGCCATTTTGAACAAATTGATTGAATGAATGATTCAGTGACTTAACTCATTAAGACAGAGACTTTCTGCCCCTCACTGGCAGTTAAAGTATTTCAGTATTACATTTTTTTTTAAAAAATGTATCATTAATAAATTGCGTTGTATGCAATTGTAATTTTATTAATTTATTTAATTTTGTAATAATTAAGTTTAATGTAAAAATTTGACAGAAAATGACATACATTTTAATAAGGGTAATAACTGGGGGCCAGGCCCCACAACAGGCCTACACCAGCACAAGCACTCACTAAACAAAATATTGTCTAATTCTTGTCATCGACAAAATTTCAACCCCCCTTCCCCCAAAATCCCCGCCCCCCCTCAATATTACACGCTCTCACTTTAAATGCCCGTAAGCTCCCGTAGTATTTTCCTGTTTAGTTTCAATTTCATATATCATAATATATATATTTTCTGCCAGCTCCTGAGACCCTGATGCGAGCCCTGGAGCTGTTGAACTATCTGGCGGCGCTGAATGACGACGGTGACCTGACGGAGCTGGGCTCCATGATGGCTGAGTTCCCTCTCGACCCCCAGCTGGCCAAGATGGTCATCGC
>JAUZSZ010000095.1:41214624-41226739 GCA_034780575.1 Labeobarbus marequensis | reverse complement strand
CTCTATGTTCTGTTGTGAATGAAATATTGGCTCATGTGATTTGAAAGTCTTTTAGTTTCCATTTTATTCAAATTTAAAAAAACATCCCAACATTTCCAGAATTCGGGTTGTATATTTTAAAAGAATATACTTAAGTGTGAAGTATCAAGACACTTCATGTCCTAATTTAATAAACATGTCTATATATTAAATGCAATTAGCTGAATTTTAAAGTGCTTTTTTTACCCACTTAAGTACGACTTAAGTACGCATCTTTATATGTAATTTCATAATTACTATTTCTTTGAAATATGGTTAAAATGTACTGCTGAATGTACTGACACAAATTTTTGATAAACTAAAATATACTTCTGACATTTCATTTCTGAAATTAGCATGTCATGTATTTAAATATGTTTGTAATTACACGTTTGTAATGATGAAGTTGCAATTTAGTACAATTTATTTAAAATATATAAACTTTAAATGTAACATTGAATTACATGCTAATTATAATCAAGTACTTGTGCTTTAGTATGTTAATCAATACATACAAATAAGTGTACTTCTTTAAAGTGTGACAAAAAATAAATAATTTAAAGTGTACTTTAAAGTAAAACTTTTAATTTGATATTACAAGTGCACTTTTTAAAAGTGTACTTAAGTGTGTTAAGAAACAGTCATGAAAATGTCTCTCTTGATGTCACTTAAGTGGCCTTTTATTTCATTGCTATTCTATTATCAGGAAGTACAGTTTTCTTTTTCACTGTTAGGATTTTGAAAGCACAACAATGTTTGATTTCATGTTGACTTTACAGACCGAGCGTCAACAGTCAGGATTGTGCATTAAGAATGCAAACATTGTCAGTCTTGATTTCATGTTGAGTTTATAAGAATAGTGTGTAACCATGATGCAACTATGTTGAGGGTACATGCAATTGTAGCTCCTCCATGTATGATCAAGGCAGGTGCCTATGATCACTGATATCTGACAGAAAAAAAAGTTGCTGTGCATGAATATATATATACTGTTTTTGGCTTTTGACTGGCTAGTCATGACAAAGTAATGTGAAATGAGCTAATTCAACCTTGTTGGCTTCAAATGCACCACCAGATTACACTCATCTTATCGTGTTAATTAGAAAAGCTCTTTAAAAGACAATCATTAAGTGTGTCAAAATGACCTGCATGCATCCGCAGTGTCCATGCGCGTTCACTCCCTGACTTTAGCACGATAACAAGCTGGATCTCAGTAACCGTTCCTTTAAACATCAAAATGGCGTTGCCAAATATGTTTTTATTCTGTGCTTCTCATGTTTTCTTTTTGCAATGGGAAAAACCAAGTCAAAAAACAACGCAAACAATGAAAGAAAGAAAAAAGTAATCAAATTCAGCAGAGGCGTTGGCTTATAAATAAGGTTTGCACCAAGCGTCATAACGTTATTTAGATTTCTGTGTACTAAGACCTTGTTCCGGCTCCCAACAGCACTGCGACAGAATCAGATGTGAATATGAGCTGATGTGGGGAAATTGGCTTGTTATGTGCTGATGCTTTGGAGACCAAAGCCTGCGTGGGGAACAGAGTGGGAAAAAATGAAATCTGTGGTGCAGACTGATGTTTTAATTACTTGAATTGGAATGATAACAGCGGTCCTCTCTCGGAATGATGCAAATTAATAGGGTGAGAGAAGAGTCGGCCCTCTCCAGAGCGCGGCTCATTTCCGAGCATGTGCCGAGATGTTTGGGATTCTCCCTCCTCTCTGGATTCAGTCTCAGCAGTGAGGAATTCAAAAACAGCCTTCAGACTGCCTCATATTTTGGTCTTTGCCACGCCAGTGTTGTAACTAGCATTAGCTATTCAAAATGAGCGTAAGCATTGATGAGATTCATACAATGAGGCTTGAATATTGTCATTTCCACATCCATCTTATTTGCATTTGATCAGTCTTTTGCCTCTTGTAGTTGCTGCTTGGAATAATTGAATATTATTAGCAACATTGTATTTTTAACCTGATTGCTAAAGAGTTTAGAATTGTTTGTATTATATAACATGCAATAAATTCAAATTCAAATCTGTAAAAGTGTCCCTCTTAACTGGCATTGGCAGCCTGCACCTGAAAAAACAAAAACAAACAAATGTTGTTTACATGTCCTTATGCCTTTGCAAAGCCTTATGCTGTTGTTGTACTTTGAAACACACAGAAGATATTTTCAAGAATGTTCATGCAGCTCTTTTTTTTCACACAGCAGTTCATACCAGCAAGATTCAGTTTAATTCGGTTTCATTTGGTCATATTTCAGATGGATTGGCTGTATGATAAATTGTATTTTAATCATGATCACAATTTCTTCAGATTATTTAAGCATAATTGTCTGTGATATTTGCACTCTACTTGCATAAACTTATTCATGAATGTATGCATGTATTTGTGATTTTTATGTTTTATTTTGGATTAATTACAGGCTTTCATGCAAACGGTTGCCAGATGTAAAGATTTCAAATCACCCAGTCAGAAGTTTTCTCTCGAATGAATTAATTTCCTGCTCAGTATTTTACTTAATCTTCCCAACCTGGCAACCATGTGCATGCATTCTCTCTACAGAAAAAAGCGATCATGATATGAAAACACTTGCAAACTTGTAAGTTAGATCTTAGCACTCTCTACGGTGATATTTTGCTCAAATGAAAGTACAGTGTGCAGCCAGTCTCTTGTCTTTCATGGGACTATTTGTGCTGTTGTAACTACAGTAAATCTGCGAGCAAACCTGAACTGTAACAAATCGAACATGAATCCCAACTATATTGGTTGCAGAATAAATGCACTTGTGTTTTAATAGAAACACATGTACATCATTTGAAATTGTTAGAGTTAAAAGGAGTTTTACTGGTTTAGCTTCTGAGAGAGGCTTCTTGTTGCACAGTACCATTTTTCATGTAAAGACTGTTTATGCATGTGATAAATATACTACATTAGGAAACTAGAAGTAAAAGAAACCATCTAGAAATTTCTAGAAAATTTCTAAAATTACAATAATTGTGAATTATTTTTTGAGCAAAGTTTAAGCAATCAGTTTAACCATTATCGTGCAGCCCTAACTTACAAGTGAAATAAATTCTATCTCTACAAAAGCGGTAAATTACACAGGGAAGTGTTACAGACTTAGGGAGTGTTTACATGCCAAACTTTCTTTTTTGGGCGGGGGGGTTGTCCATTCATTTACACAACAGCCTCATCTCTGTGTAAATCGCAAAGACCCAAATTTGTGAAAATGATGTCTTCATGTGCTTGTGTATTTGGTATTCAGTCTATAGTAATGCGCATGTGTGCCGATGCATACGTTTTTTAAAAAAATTTTTAACAAAGTGACATCGCCAACTACTGGCCTGGCGTGAATAACACGGTGTTTTTAGTCATCTTTGCAGATATGTGTGAATGGGGATTATTTTGAGCTAGAATGTGCAGGCTGGTCTAAACTTTCACATTAGAGTGAATATATGGAATTAGTGCATATCATATTTTCATACTTTCTCCTTTTGTGTTCTATGGAAAATATAACAGCATATGGATTTGGAACGACATGAGGGTGATTCATTTTTTTGGCAAATTATTCCTCAAAGCATTTCATTGAATGTCACACCTCACTGAGCCCCACAAATGTAATCATCAAAACGGATCACATTTGAAATCATGCAGGAAAAATCGGATCTAAATTAGAATCAGCTCCAAAGAGCAACAGATCCGACTCCAGCTCCTTCCTGTTTCTATAAAGCAGATCTTTTGTAGTACAGTCTTGGATTACGCTGTCAGTCAACCTTTTGCTTTTTGGCACCATTATTCAAAAATGAGAGAAAGTTTGTTTGGATGGCTTGTTTTTAACAAGTGCAGTCAGCTGAGTTGGAGTCAGAGCCAAAGTGACAGGATGCTGAAACTGCTATAAAGAAAATCTCGCAGCAGCCCTTTCACAGCCACTTGAAAATAACTTTAAACTATGATGCAAAATATACTGAGAGCCACTGCCAGGAAACAGTGGCAGACATGCATATCAAGTCAACAGTCACTTTCTTCCCCAGACGTCAGCTCTCCACCAATGAAATGGCACAGACTCAAACTCAGAACATACTGTGATGTGCCAGACGCCACTACAGAAAGAGGATTATAAAGTTCTCAAACCTAAAAACAGACCTCATTTTGTGTTCTCAAAAAACTCTGAAAGAAATGTTATGAAGGCTTATTTTATAAATATATGTAGCAGACAAATATCTGCTGCAGCCTACGCTATCTGTCAAACGTTTGGAATAATTCAGGGGTTTTTAAAGCGTTTAAAGTCTGTAATGTTCGTGAAATGATTTGACCAAAAATAGAGTAAAAATGTAATATTGTGAAATATATTTGCAATTTAAAAGAACTGTTTTCTGTTGTAATATATTTTAATATGTTAACTTACTCCTGTGGTCAAAACTGAATTTTCAGCATCATTACTCCAGTCTTCAGTGTCACACGATATTTTAAAAAATCAGTCTAATATGCTGATTTGCTGCTCAGTATTTATCAGCTATTATTGGTGCTCAGTTATTATTAATGGTTCTTATTATCATTAATATTGAAAGCAGATTGGTTTTTCTGCTTAAAATGAACTGATACATTTTATTTTAGGATTATTTGATGAATAGAAAGTTAAAACGAACAGCATTTAGATTAAATAGAAATCTTTCTAAACATTATAAAATGGTTGTACTGTCACTTTTGATCAATTTCATGCATTTTTGCTGAAAAAAAAAAAATTGTGAATTATTTTCACTTACCACAAACATTTCAATGGTAGTGTTTCCAAAAAAAAAACAAAAAAAAACAAACAAACAAAAAAAAACATTAAACAGCAAAAATTGGTTTAAACATTGTAATAAGCAATGTTTTTTGAGCAGCAAATCAGCATATTAGACTGATTTCTGAAGGATCATGTGACACTGAAGAATTTAGAATTTTTAGATTTTTAAAAAAAAATGTAACAATTATACAATAATAACATTTGTGATTTAATATAACAATCCCCCTGTTGTAGTGTCAAAATATTGCCAACGCATTACGTGGAAACAAAACAAAACAAACAATCAAAAAAATATTAATACCACCAGGTGCCACTGAAGTCATGCAGTCATGTTCGCTCCCAACTGATGATAGTTGAAATTGGTGTCTGAACACAGATGCCGTCATCCACACGCAAATAAGATGAGAACAAGTAACCCCTCTAGACACAACAATCCTATGATATCTAATTGTATGGATTTGGTGTTTCCCTGCCTTCTTGCCCTGTTCCATTAGGAAGTTGTTTGATGGCACCTCTGCTTTTTTAGTTTTAAGCCAAAAGTTGCCCATGGCTAATTCTTGTCCTTGATTTATAATCTTTAAGCCCTGCAAAAATGGAACTCTCTCACAATATAACGAGAAATCCAGTGAAATGAAAATCAGTGTAGATGGATTGCATCTCCTGGGTGATGTACATAACCAATAGACAACCCACTTTAACAGTGCAGGGAACTCTCTAAGGATGCAAGTCATTATGTGAAACCAATAGTCGGAAATATATTCACTAAGATATGTAAATGTCTAGGCCTTTGCTGCTAGAAGTGGGTTTAGTAATTCTCAGTCGTACTATGTGGTACTTTGATTCTCGCTAACAAAATGAAATTGGTGCCAAGATGTCACTCTTCAGATGAGGTTTGACTGATGATTTTCTCTGGGCAAATTTCATGTACTCATTAGGAACATAAGGAAAAAAATATGTAATAGCTGCAGAGAGTTTCACCCCAAAATGAAAATTTGGTCATCATTTATTAACCCTCATGTTCAGTATTGGTGGTAATGCATTACAAGTAACATGAGTGACGTAAACAGATTACTTTTTTTTCTTCAAGTAACTAGTAAAGTAACACATTACTTTTTAATTTACAAGAAAATAACTGAATTACTTTTTGAAATAAATAATGCCAGTTATTTTGTTTTCCCATTTATTGACTGACAGCTCTCCTGTCCCCATGTTGAGAGAAATCATCAGTAAGTGCAGAGCGTTGTGTTCGCTGTGTGAACAGATTCAGTATTGCTTAAAATGAATAAAAAACGTGAAATGCAAACTCAGAATATGATACAAACTTGCATATAATATGTATCACAAATATCCTTTATGTTTTTAATCCTGTTTTATGTCTTTAATGACATAATGTATAATGTATGTCTGTATGTACAAGTATGCAATGTGTATGTATAACCTATAGGCCTGATTGATATATTTTAATCTATAGGCCTGACTGATATATTTTAAGATCAATCAGTGCAAGTTTCTTTCAGCTGAAACAGCTCAGACTTAAATTTTAGTCTGGGACTAGGCTTAAGCCTTGTCTGTGAAACTGGGTGATAACGTCTTTGCTGCTAATTTTGGACGATCCAATTCAACCATACTAATAAGCACAAAATCACTTAAGATAAACATAATATTTGTGCTTCTTTTCATTTTTTTTCTTTAAGTATTTTTTTATTGCTGCAGAGCGTCGAACTTTCTACTCCTGCATCCTATTCTTAATGCAATCCAGAATGACAGCACAGTTGAAAGTTGTTGTTTGAGTGTGAATTTACATTTCCTTCCTTTCTGATAATAAAAACAAACAAGCAAGCCCAGCCCAGATAAGAAAAAGTAACGCAAAAGTAATGTTATGCATTCTGCTAAACATCATCTTTTGTGTTCCGGTGAAGGAAAAAATAGCAAATGTAGTTGAAATTACATTCAAAATTGACAAGAAATATAAAAAAGAGCTCCAGAACTTACAATTGACTGCAGTTTCTATCTGAAATGAACACAAATTGCAGTAAAACATCAACAACTTTTATTCCATTTCACACAAATTAAGATTACAGGGGCAGATTAACTATTAATAAAAACTTAATTTGCATGCATCCTTGCACAATACTATTGTATGAACTCAATACACTTTTGCCACAGTGCATGATTGGTAAACTAATACATTGTGATGTTTGCACCACATAACCAGCTCAATAAACACAACTTTTTGACATGGTAAACTTGCTCAGTAGTGCACCTGATGCAGCATTGCTTGCAATCCACAGCGCTCGAGTATAAATCCCGTGAAACACAAGTCATGATATAAGCAAGCTGAAATGGCATGGTTGCTCAGCAACGTTTTTATCTCATATCTTTTGTTGACACTATCAGTTCGGTTTAAGGTCAGTTTATAGTAGGTGCAGGTGTTATTTGCAAATGCAATTGTGTATTATTCTTTTAGCTCTAATCTCTAGATGTTTCATTTGTGAACTGCTTCAAAACACACAACAACCAACGCAATAAAACTTTGCCAGATTAAAGTTCATCAGTTTCTGATAAAACTGAACATGCTTTTAGTGCCACTCACTGGACATTTCCAATGAGCCTGTATTGATTAAATCGCACAAAATCAGAAAATCTCTTCTATACGGTTTTTCCCCATAATTTGTGGCCGGCGGTCACCTTTTTTTCTCATCAGATTGGGACTGAGCCAGGAAGACCTGGGTCTGGCTTCCCGTAAGACTCTTATCGTCTGTCTCATCAGGGGAGCCAATCACCAAAGGTGCTTTTAAGATTGTGTTTGTGCCGAGAACAGACTTAGTCCCTCATCAGTACAGACAGACCCATCCAGGTTCATCAAAATCAGGGATTCTGGGTAGTGAGCACTCCTCTCTCACAGACTCAATAACAACCTGAATTGAGGTACAGGATCAATGCCACAAACCTCACCCTAATTTATTTAATCAACATGAGGAAGCGAACTAAGGAGACAAAATACTGCAGGATTTCCTCTTCCAGCCCCTGGATGCTGAGAAAATTGTTTTCAAATCAATCGGTATTGAAATTTAAAAGGATAGTTCACCTAAAAATTCTCTTCAATCATGGACAAATCATCATGGCATTCCAAAACTGTATGCTTTTCTTTCTTCTGTGGAAGACTAAAGGAGATGTTTATCAGAATGTTGAGGCTGCTCTTTTCCATAAAATGAAATTGAATGGTGGATGTGAATATTTAACAACAGTAAATGGTGTCCCAAAATGGAAAAAAAAGTATCATTAAAAGTGTATTTATATGACTTGTGCATTTTATTCAGTCTTTTGAAACCATACAGTAGTATGGACCAAAATGTAATTTTATTCATTGATACTTTTCTCTAAAAATATTTATTTTGTAATTACACATCTCTATTGATGAAGTTGAAATTTAACATATTTAAAATATATTAACTTTAATATAAAAAATAAACGACAGTTTGAATGATAATCAAATACTTTACATGTGCTTTAGTTAGTCAACACCTCAAAATAAGTGCCTTTAAAGCACAACAACATATTATTAAACAATGATTTAAGATGATTTAACATGAAAGTGCACATTCAACACAATTAAGCAGACTTTTTTTCCACAAGGGTACGGTTTCAGAAGATATACTTGATATATATACACACATACAGAGTGTTTGGAGCATTGGCATGCCGTGAAGGGTTGGTAAATGATGACAGAATTTCCATTTTTATGTGTGCGCTATCTCTTTAATGAAACCATTGCTCGTGTTCTTTGTCGCAGTATGGAATGAAGATGAGGAAATGACATACACTTACAACGCTGAATGCTAACAGTTTATTAGCCAACACATATGTTATTATGGGCTTGTTTTACATGAGGCTGTGATCCACATTCAGACCGCAAGCTCGGTGGATAAATATGAGTGCCGTAATTACAGGGCCATTGTGGAGATGTCAGAACAGTAATTGCTGGAGGGACAGTGGGTGAACGAGAGGCACGTCTCCGGCACATGTTCCTCGCGGCGGCGTGGCTAACTATGATTAGATGGAAAAGGCGAGAGGAAGAGGTTATCGGCTCTTCGTTCATATGTCTTATTATGAACAGCCTTGCCTATTTAAAAAGAAATAAGATATGTAGGGAAATTAAGATGTCTATGTACACAGTGTAATTGTCCGGGATTCCAGATCCTCCCTGAGAAGCTGTCATTTACAGATGTTTAGAAACAACACTGGCCATGTTTAATGGAAACTTGTTTCCACCACGGGTTGAAAAAAGTAGGTTATATATACAGTATATTTTAAAATCCACAAATTCAGACTTTTTTCTTGCAATTTTGAGTGTATATCTCACAATTTTGACTTTTCTGAATATACTCAAGGACCAAGAAAAATTGCAAGATGTAAACTTGAAATTGTGAGGAAAATGTCACAATTACCATTATTTTTTATTCTATAGTGAAAAAAAAAAAACAGGATTGTGGGAATTCTAAGATAAAAGTCTGAATTGTGAGAGAAAAACTTGCAATACTATTTTTTTTATTCTGTTGCTGAAAAAAATGACCTATGCTCTTTCTAAACATCTGTAGGCAGTTCTGAGAAAAAATCCAGAATTGTGAGATATGAACTCAGAATTATTGTATATAAAGAATCGAGAAAAAAAAGAGTTTGAATTGCATGATTTTAACTTACAATTGTGAATTTATAACTAACAATTGCCAGATAAAGAGTCATAATTGTGAGATAAAAAGATGTAAAAGCAGTCCAATTCCACAGGAAAACCGCTGAATTTGCAATTCCATTTTTTTTTTCAGTGGCGGAAACAGGCTTCCATAATTTTTTATGACCTTCTCTGTATAGTCATTTCGTACCCACGCATCAGAAATTGGATTTACAGAAGATTCTTGCATTACTCCATAATTCTCTTTGTGCCTTGCTTCTTGGGATAATGTATCTATTTGAGTATTTCTATTGTATAGAAGGGGTAAATTGTGTTGGCTAACTGTTCCCCAAAATTGCTTCACTTTCTTACATGGATTGGTATTTGTTAAAGCAGTGAACGAACAGGACCCGGGGCAGTCATGGTGTGTTAGTTTCCACGGGAGAACCCTATTTTATGAGCATGTGACTCCGCGAGGCACGGCGTAATAGAATAGAAAATTGAGAGTATGTCTTTAAATGAATATGCACTTTTTTTCACAAAGCGAAGATTGAATGTGAAAATTGCCTGTCATAATGTCATCAGACATTGCGAGGGGAATATGAGGATAATCAGTGCCTAATCAGCGCTGTGCAGTGTGCTGTGATAGTGGAGGCTCCATTGCTATTCTGTTTGCTGCTTTCTCCTCAGCTGATGATTGCACTGGACAACCTAAATCACATCCATTTATGCCTGAATGCTTAACATATAGCTACCCTTGTCGTATATATCTTATTACATCTTGATATTTGAAACTGATGTGCATTAAATTAATTAAACAGTGAGGGAGTCACCCTTCCTTAAATTCGAGTTACGAAATGCTAATGCGACATCATTCATATCAGCACAATAAAAGTTTGCCGTGATCTAATTGTGAGTCGGTAGAGGTTGAATGAAGATCTCAAAGTAACCGCAAGAGCAAGCCGTCAAAATATCTATGCAGGGCAGCTCTTGTGAAAAGCTCTGACCTTAATCAAAAGAGCCATACAATTGGCTACTGTTAGCTTAGCGTGAAATCTAGTCCACGTTAGCAGAGCTTTATGAAGATGCGTCTCGTTTCAGACTGATTATGTTTCCCAATTACCAGCTGTGCTGAAAGGGCTTTGGTAGCATATCAGCTGTCAAATCTTGTTGAGTTTGTGCAAATCAGTTTTGTCATCTATTTTAATGTTAGTTTGATTAGCGTTTTGTTAGCATTAGCTACGTTTACATTATTTGTATACATTTAAGCAACCTTGTATGTTCTATAAATACATTAAATAAAAAGCCACTTAAGTGACTTAGAGACACTTTTAATGACTGTTTCGTAACACACTTAAGTACACTTTTAAAAACAGCACTTTGTAATAATATCTAGGTCTAGTTTACTTTAAAGTACATTGACTAACTAAACCACAAGTACTTGATTACTGGCTAAAAACAAACAAACAATCAAACAAAAACAAAAAAACAAAACAAAAAACAAACAAACGTACTCTTAAGTTCAACTAAATTTAAAGTATAACATGTTATAATATATTTTAATTTAATTGCAATTAACATGCATCAAAGTGTTTAAAACATTACATTCAGTTCACACAAGTATATTCTTATAAAGTATATTAATTCTGCAATAAGTACTCTTTTTAAAATTATGCTAAAACGTACTTCTTTTTCACAAAAGTTTTACTTCATGCATTCCCTGGGAATCAAATTTAATTTGCTGAATTATTATAATTTAATGCCATTTTATTGTTTTTATTTAACAATATTTAAATATTTTGTATTGAACTATTTTATTCATAATAAATTGCATTTGCTGTCTTTTATCTTTGTAGAATGTTGGCAATGTCAGTTATTGTTAATGCCGATTATTTTGAAGTTATTTAACAATAATAAGCAGTTTGAGTTATACACACCTTGTAGCTGTGTTATTATTTTGTGTGTGCTAATTGCTGCAGCATTTATTATGTCAGCCTTCCCATATGGCAAAAAAATAAATAAAAGTAATAAAATTAAAAAAAAAAAATATATATAAATAAGTATACAAAAAATGCCTTTGTTTCTAAAATATGCTTCAAAATATATTTACGTAAATCTATTTTCTACCCATGTTTTTTTTTGGACCATTTTTTGTATATTTTTAAAAAATATATTTAAAAAATATTAATATAACTATTTAAAAATATATTTTGCCTTCCATATATTTCAAGAAAATACATTCACATATGTCACATTTGAATAAAATCCTTATTTGTTATCTTCCACCCACATTTGCATTTGTGGGCTATACTGTAAGATTGGAAATGTATTTTCTTGCCCTTGAAATATATTTAAAAAATATATATTTTGGTATATGATTGTGACTAAATGTATTTTCAAATTAAAAATATATATAATTGAGCTTCACTGTTTTCAGCATATAGTTAGCATATATTTAAAATATATTCTGGCCAGAAAAAAAAAAATTTGGTCACACTTTATATAAGGTGACCTTAACTACTATGTACTTACATCAAAAAATAAGTACAATGTAAAAACATGTATGTACACAATAAGTGCATTGTATCAAATGATTAATTTAAATGCAAGTACATAGTAGTTAAGGCCACCTAATATAAA
>JAUZSZ010000095.1:41104348-41114458 GCA_034780575.1 Labeobarbus marequensis | reverse complement strand
CTATCAGGATGTGAAGAGACTTTCAACCAGAATAACAAAAAATGTTTCTGAAGACAATCACCTATGCTACCTTTAAGGTTTTTTAGAAAAAAGCAAGAAGGTCCACCCTTAAAAACAATCCTAGTGTATTGGCTTTCTAATGTAGGCCATGAATAAATGAAAGTGCTATTCATTCATTTGCTGTAAGTGCATACAAACTAACATTAAAAGGATATTTTGAGATGATATATGAGTGATATAATTTAAAAGGCTCAATTAAATGTGTTCGGGAAACTGAAATATGCTTATCACAGCTGGCATTGTACAAACGGTTGAACACTGACAAAAGAAGTCAAGGACATCGGCCAGAGAAAATCACGGCGTTCTATCTAATCTGACCATGCATCTTTCCGTCGGAGCTGTGTCACTGATGGAGGCACGATTCCACTAGAAAGCTTGAGAAATTTAATTTCCACCCTTTGCTATGGACACTGTTGATTTGACTATTCTCAGACAGTTCACAATAAATGCTGTTTTACAACTGTCAATGCTGTTTAACTCCAAGTGCTGCTAGTTTGTGTTGCTTATAATTTAAAAATTCAACATGTATTGTATTGTATTGTAAATAGTTGTAAGTAACAACAACAACAACAACAACAACAACAACAAAATAATAATAATGATAATAAAAATAGTAATAACAAAAATAATATAAATTCAATTGAAATTTAATATTATTTACAGTTAAATAGTGTTATAATAATATTTATTCATTTGTTTTTAGTTCATTAGTTCAATAATAATAATAATAATAATAACAGTTGCAATGAGATGTGTTTCTTCGATTTGTTCTGGCTGTCAGCAGTATGTATCAGACATTACAATTTGTGTGGAGGTTGTTAGATGCTTCCATTTATTTGCCTGTGTAACAACAAGAGGACGTGTGTCTTAAAAAGACAAGAAAGAAATAAAGCGGTGGGATAGTAGTGGGGATTTGGGCTGAAGGACAAATTAAGAGAGAAATCACGTGTAAAGTGCAACCCAGGTCAGAGATTTGAGCAGTAATCAAAAGAACACCTGAGGTAATGAAGTGCTGATGTGATGAGTGTGCCAGAGATTAACCAAACTGCCGCGCTGCAGCAGGAGCTGCTATTATATCTGTGGATAGTACTATTGTGTGCACCTCCTGTAGCAGCTGGGCTTGTATTTTTTTTTTCCCTTTTATCATTCTTCACCTCAATCCCACCTTAACTGCCTCTCAGCGCTTTCGCTTCTTGAGGAATACTTTACCTGACAGTATTTTCACAAGTGCAGATCTTTTGTATTCAGTCTGTTTGGTCTGGTGTAGTATTATTTCTCTAACAAAGAAGTACATGAAATAGATGATGATATTAGATTTTGTTCACATGTATCTTGGTATTCTTTCTTTAGTGTCTCAGAGTACTTTGTACCTTATACCGCGGTACTGAATGATTACTCTATTCACACATGACATATGTGTTATTCAGTAACATAGTGTGAGGTATGCTATTTACACAATGCTTTATTTATTTGAAAATATTTTTCTATATATTTAAAAATTATATTTATGTATTTATTAAATTTTTTATATGATATTATATGTAAAATTTTATTTTTAATAAAATTGAATACATTTATACAAAAAAAAAAAAAAGAAAAAGAAAACGTAACAGAAAATCTAACATTTTTAAACTGCCAGACGACATTTCTTTGTTCCAAAAAAAAAAAAAAATCTTATTAAATAACTTTCAGGAAATTGAACTAAGTCACCCATTCAGTTGGAACTTTTTCCATTTTTGTCCCCAAGCTTTTTCTATCTTGTTAACGTTTTGAACAAATATTCAAAATCTTTATATAATTCACATTTGCATGTGATTCCTCCATGTTAGACTCATTCTATCTCTTACTGCAGTTTGAGTATATTGAGAAAAAATAAAAACCGAGTCTATCTAGAAGTCAGTTTAATTGGCAAGTAGTCATACTCATAATCATATTTATTATTTTAATTTTATTTTTTTGTATAGGAGATTATGACCTGCACTCACAAATACAGTTTTCTTTTTACGTTTTATTTTACATTCATCACTGATGGGATAAGACAAGACATTTCATGAGTGCGGATCATAATCTCCTTTACTAAGTAATTTAACAGATTGACGCACCAAAATAAAAAGATCAAGTCACAGAAGAGTGCAACAGCATTGTAGAATTGTATTTATTTTCCCCCCCGTAGTTTTGAAACTACCAGGAGCAATTTAAAATATCCAAATCTTTTAGTTTGAGATTTTTGTATCACTGAGGTACTGGTACAAGTTTTATTAATATTTTGAATTACTTTTAGATTTTCAGTTTTCATATTAATTTTTTGTTTCTCTGTGTTAAATATCCTTATATATGTTTTGTTGACTTATTTCAGTTTTAGTTTTAGGGATTATTATTATTATTATTATTATTATTATTATTATTATTACATCAAGATAAACTAAATGAAAATGAGTTGCCTTGGCAAATACTGTAGCTAAATTAATTTATTAAGTTTGTTAGTTAAACTATCTTAATGAATGTCAGTAAATGTTTATATTTTTTCAGATAACAAAAATGTTAGTTTTTTTTTCTTCATGGTTTTAGTTTTAGCCAACTACAACAACCCTGACACAAAATCTCAAATTTATTTTTAATGTTAAATTAGCATTTTATGCCTCGGAAACATGCCACATGCATTCAGGCACACAGCAGAAGACTGCCGCAGATCTGCAGAGAACAAGCAAACACTGTCCTGTGTTTCACCTTCATTTGTTTCTCCTTCCCCATCAGAACGTACCAAAACAATACCGTCACCTTGGGCAATGCACAGCTTTGTAGAAAGCAGAACCCAGGGACTCGAGCGCAGTGAACTTTGCCAGGCTGCCGCATGGGGAATACTGCATTATTGGAGGAAGACGCTGCAGCGGTTTATTTTAGGACTACAAAACACAGTAAATGACACGAAACATGACACTGTGAAACGGTGTGTGAAACAAAAGTTTGATGTCAGTCTGGTCCGTTGCGAGGGGCTTTGTAAGCACGCCTACTCTCAGGAATGTTCAAGCTGCTCCGGTAGCCTCATGTGAGGAGATAGAGCCACACTTTGAAGGTGCGGACAGATGACCGTACCCTGAGAGGAAATCTGTCATCGCCAACCAATGAGGTGCTGTTGCTTCCGCATGACGGTTCAATCTGTTATTTAGGTCTGAGCTGAGGCTCTAACACAGATGTACAAAAACATATTCTCCATAGAGGATTAATGCTATACTGTATACTACATGCTCAGTCAGGCGTGGGTGGACAATTACTCTCGGGATGGAGTTTTCAGCATCTGTTTTCATTTGGGTTTTACTTTAGCTAATAAGATAGAGAATTACACTGTAGATTTGATATGAAGGTAATGACAGAGTGTTTCAGAGCTGAAATCAGTCTCTTCAAGGCTGATTTCCAGTGTCGTTATATCCAGATGATTACCCATCGCTTAAAAGATGTTTTTAAGAGCGCTCAGCATGGCTCAAGCATAAATTCTAATACCAAAAGGTATTTTTAACCTCAAGGCAAGAAAATGACAATGAGGCAAAGTCTCAAAATGGGTTCTTTTGAACAGTTTGTTTTAATGATCTGGTTCTTTTTACATCAATTCAGACGTAAATTTAGTGATTATTTTATGTAATTCCACTCTAAATGCACTTGCTGTCACTTCACTCATTGATTGTGTAATTACGAATATATAGTATATGAAAGAGATGCTTCTTGTAGTCAGTGAGTTGTTTGATTTGAGAATCACTCTAAATGATTCAGTAAACTGATTTTGTGAACTAGTTCAGAAAGTTCATTGAAGGATTTCATTTTGCATCATGATATCCTGGTAAGACATATTAGATTCTCTAAAATGTTCCAGTAAAGTTATATTTAGGCACATATCACTGCTTATCATGGTTTTTCCATTCTGTTTTATTAACAACCCAAGTTCATAGGAATAATGTGCCAGTGGCAACATTACTGCAAAATAATGTTATATTCCTTCTTGCAAGTTTCTAGACACTAAAAATTGCATTAGTTTCAAAACATGAATCATGAATCAGGCAACGTCTTAGGTTGCTGTACACAACCATGCCATTGTGGCTTGCTCATTCAAGTCTTTGAGTTCTTTTATTATGACTCCTGTTTCACAGGACTCTGCATTACAAGTGCAGTGCTGTACCGGGTGCACTACTGAGCAAGTTTACTATGTCATAAAAGCCAAACATATGGAGCTGCTTATGTGATGCAAACATCAAAATATATTAGTTTACTATGGAAGTGTCATAACATAGCATTGAGCAGGTAACTGCAACAAAAAAGGCTTTTTTTTACTGTCTAGTGTTTGTTTACTTCAGCTAGAAACTGCATTGAGTTTTGTGCCTAGGTTTTTGGAGGTTTTGGAACCTAGGTTGTTTATTAATAAAGATGTTTATTGTAATGATTCAGCTCATAAAAAATTCTAAATAAAATTTTCAATTAAGTTATATCAGCTGATAAATTACTATTTATTAAAATGAATTTTATTTTGTTTATGTGTTGATAAAACTGTTACACACTCAGGTCATAAACATATTTACAGACCATCTAGTAAAGTAACTTTTTTTGCACTATAAGTCCAAACCCTTGGTTCACTCTAAATGCTAAAACAATCAGTTCATTCATAGTTTGCGGGTCATTAGGTGTCAGACATGTCGACTCAAGAACCACCTTGACTGATTTTTAATTGTTTAGACTGGTTAAACCGATTCATTGAAAAGATCATTTGGTTTGTTTATCTATCAAACGTCTCTAGGACGGTCCTCATTACAATACTTGTTACCGTGGCCTGTCAATACCTCTTACATCTACCCTTGGTCATTGTCATGACGTGCAGTTAGACTTGTTGTCGAAGCGGTACAAGACCACAGCAAATGCATGTGATCACCCTTCACCCTCCAGCTAATGTAGTCAATGCTAACGCCACTGACAGCTTAATCAATTTATCTGTGAGCTGCTTCACTCCATTCCCGACACTTCTGCAGCGGTTTGGTGAGATGGTCCCATGAAGACATCAGCGGCTCCGCCAATTGGATAGAACAAAGGGTGAGCGTTCAAGGGCTAAAAACCATTAACATAATTTATGGTGCACTAGTGGATCATTAAGGGAGCTTCAGTCTTACTGCGAGATGGATGTTTTCCAGCACCCTTCCTCTCTAGGAGCTTAAGTGGCACCCCTATGCAATCAATGGGATACCTGCATAGCCTTGACTCAAACGCATGGCTAAACAAAGCTCTAATAACACCACCAACCTGCCACTCCTGTTTCTTTTAACCCAGGCCAACGTGGTTCAAGTTTTTGAAGAAAGTAATTAAAATGGTGGCAGCTGAAAACTTATTATGCCTGGGTGAAAGAGGAGCTGCCTATACGTTGAGCAAGGGATCGTTCAAAAGTTATCTTTAATCCCCCATAACATTAAAGGCTAGCCATTCATCACGTCACGGGGTTGCCTGGCACTCTCAAAGGGCCCTGTTGCCTGCCTCTCTGAGAACATAATTGAAATTTCTTAGCAATGCAATGGGAGGCCGTTGCTTTCACAGAAAACAAACCAGAGGCAACAAAATTTGGGCCATGATTTGAGTCCAGCCACTGACTCTTTCTTTAACTTTACTCGCAAAGGCTGCCGACGCGCAGCTGTGCTCGCGCTCTCGCTTGCTCTGTATTAATATTATTTTTGGCTGATGGTAGACTTCTGTCCCTTGACAGTACGATATTGTTACTTTTTCTTTATTATTTTCAGAAGGGCCACATTTAGCAGCACCTTTGTACTGCACTATAGAGGAACAAGATTTACAGAGCTGGAAAAGCATTTCTTAATGAACTGCCAGAGCCAAACCTGTAACCTGTTGGTAATATATCCACAAAAAAGCACATCTACACTCTTGAAAACAAAAGTTTCACATCGATGCCATGGAATGACCATTTTGAGTTCCAGAAAGAAACTTTCAGTGAACAGTTCTTAAAAGAACCATTTTATTCTTAGTGTGAAGAACATTTTAATAATGTGAAGAACCTTTTGTGCAATGGAAAGTTTCCATGGATGTTAAGGATTCTTAATGGAACTACAGATGCCAATAGAGAACCTTTATTTTTAAAAAGTGTAGCCAGTTAGTTTAACATGAAATTTACATTCAGTGGCAATTTTAATGTCCAGAACATTCCTTGCATTAGGTCAAATCTTTAAGCATAAGGGAAATGCACAAAATGAAATGTTCAATACTTCAGCATCCTGTTGAGTCTCTGGGTTGTTTATTTCTTATGCAGTCTTGAGGGAATTCTACCTTTTGAGTGCTTGTCCATTTGAGGGGGATATTTTTGCAGCAGGTGTCACCAAACCTCTTCCTCTGCTTCACCTCCATTTGTGCTGGTGGTTCCCAGAGCTGCCGTCCTTGTTGCTCACTCAGGGTTTGCTGACCCACGTAATCTAATGGGTCATCTAAAGTGCACTTTACACCAGCCAATTCTACATTTCCTCTTTCTGTACAATTATTCTTCAGATGTCAGGGCTCATAGCATTCAGACAGACAGATGATTGAAATTAACAATTGCTTTAGTAGACACAATTTTAAGAGGTTTAAAGGATTGTGAAATGGAAAAATGTACCTGTGGAGACATTTCAAGTGATATTATGTTGGTTCTTGCAAGTTTTGTTGCACTTTCAAAGTAAAATATCCAGTAAGTGGGGCTAAAAGCATGTTTGATTTTTCTCAGAAACAGATGAATGTGAATTAGGGTTGCACAATAAATCGAAATGAAATCGCAGTCGCGATTAGGCAGAAGCTGCAATTGTCATGCGTTTCTTTCAGTGAAGCACGGTTCTGTGATCAGCAGTAAATCTTCATCCGAAGGCCAGAGGGCACTCTCGCGCAGATACTCAAAATACACCCCACAGAAGAAACCCAGGAAATGCCAATCGCTGCAGCTGAATTAACAGAAGATTTAACTGCTTTCATTGATTCAACGTGACTAATAAATACACGACTAGAAAATATATGGTTTACCTGAGTTCTTATTATTATAATTTTCATTATAATAAAGTATATTTATAATGCAGTGCCTTTATCACTGGTTATGATACTATGAAATATGTTGTGTGCCTTATTCTGCGTAAGAAGCCACATCCAACGCCATCTCATGGCAATTCGTACGTATTTTATGAGATGGCTAATTCGAACGACTTTGTACGACCTCACTCGTACGATTTAGTACGATTTGTCTAAACCCCAGCGACGAGTAGGTTTAGGGGCAGGGTTAGGTGTAGGTCATTCATACAAATTCATACGAACTGGCAATTCGTAAAATACATACGATTAGGCAAAAATCGTATCAATTTGTACGAGTGAGGTCGTACGAATTCGAATGAATTAACCACCTCGTAAAATATGTACGAATTGCGGTGAGATCGGGCTGATCTCATGATTCATTACAAACACTCGACAGACATTATGAAGTGGGTTTGGAGTAAAAACATGTTATTAAATGTTGTATTTTCACATACTTTCAGATGGAGCTGCATTTACTACACAGAGTAGTAGTTCACTGAAAAGCTACGCAAACAGCTGTCATTGCGAACGATTTCTTCGATTTCATAATCGCCCAATAATATCGTCTGTGATTTTAATTTTTTAGCTGGTGTAATGATCGAAAAGTAGTTTGACCAATAACATGCAGGCATTGGACATAATGGACCAATCATGATGTGTGAGAAGGTGGGATCTACGGTCAAAGCGGTGCTAATATGCATACATATTAGGTGTGTTTGACATCAAGCTGCGTGGTGTGGGTCAGACTGATCAGTGTTTGACATTAAAGTACCTCTAGAGCATCTTGAAAGCATAAGAAACTGTCTGTATGGTACTTTGATGTCATACACCGATTGGTCTGCACACTCAAACAAAGCCAAATCCTGGATATTTTAAGCAATATAGAACTCCTGGCCAGGACGTGTCCAGGAAAAATGACACGTATGGTCACCCTACTTTACTGACAAAATGCACATGGCAATGTAGCAAAATTTAATTATGTTCGTTGTTGTACATATCGTGACAGTTCGGAAATTAAATGTCTGGTGAGTGGCGATAAAAATTTTATGAGCTATCGCATTTGAAAGTAACTCACCATCTACCCTAAACCTAACCCAATGATGTTGAAGCAACCGTGCTATTTTAGCTTGTTTCTACAAATCTTTGCGATCTTTTATCAAGTGTGACTCATGATTTATTGGATTCTTAACCAAGTGCTCCACATCGAATGTGTATTGCTGTACCAGGTGCGCTATCAAGCAAGTTTTCTCTGTCAGAAAAGCCATTTGGAACTGATTATGTGATGCAAACTTCAAAATTGATTAGTTTACAAATCATGCACTATGGAAAATATCTTTATTTATAAATAATATGCCCTGTAATCATATTTTAGAGAATAAAAGTGGTTGGTGTTTTACTTCTAGTGTTCATTTTATTTGGAAATTGCAGTGAATTGTATGTATAGGTACATACATTTTCTAGAAATAATTCTGCATAGTTTTGTTATTCCTCCTTCTATCTTCTTTGACTCTCTATCTCTCACTGGCAAAGGTTTGGAAGGCTATGCTCCTTCTATCAAAGCTTACTGGGGTTGAGGGTGCCATTCGGCAGCAAAAGTCATAAACTACGGCTATGATGGTTATTGCAGTGATAAAAAGTGATACATAAAACAGAAAGAGCTATACCTATTTATAGAAAAGATTATCTGAGCCTTAATCGAAATAGCAGGCAGGGGAGCCCTGTGCATCGGTCAAGATTTTTTCTCTAGAGCTTCTTTACGGCCTGTGTTCAGCTTTGACACAGCATGACTATCTAAACGCTCTGAATAAAGGATATGCTAGCGCATAGGAAATCATTTTTTAAAATAGAGATATTGGGAACCAAATTACATGTAGTGTTTGGTGTTACTGACTTACACTAACAATTTGAGTTTCATATATTAGACATTAGGCTCATCAGCTATCAGGTAGTGGTGCCAAAAATGAAGCTGTGTGGTGTCTGGGATGGATGGAAACAGCAGACACACACACCCAGCAAGTAGGTCACTGAGGGATCAGAGACACTCATCCACAAGATGTTTTTAGCAAAACATCCCCATGACTCTTCATACCTCTTTCTCTCTTACTTTCTGTCCTCCTCCTCTCTTTTTCAATTTATTTACTGGGTTATCTCTGTTATGCAGTACATTTTCATTTGGTAGCATATTAAAAACATTACCAGGTCTTAATACCCTTGTGAAAAAGAAGTGTGCATAATTGTATGGAATATGCACTTATAATGTACTTCAAATCTTAAAAGTATTTTAAAAGAACTCTACATTCAGATATATAATATAATGTAGATATAATTAAAATAAAAGTCAGTTTAAGTGCAGAGAACATTTTATGATTGATTTTCTGTGACTGTTTCTTAAACTTTACACGTTTAAAGGAAATACTTTGCAATTAAAATAAAGTGTTACTTTAAACTACATTTTGAATCTTTTTTTTAATAATCTTTGTTGTGCTTTAAAGAAGTGCACTTAACTTGATGTGTTGTCTAACATACTAAATCACATGTAAAACTCTTGATTATAAATTTAACTGTAGTGTTATTTGATTCAATTACATTTTAAGTTAATATATTTCAGATGTATTCAAATATGATTACATAAAAATGTAAATTAGTGAAACGATTAATCGCAATTATTCGCATCCAGAATAAAAGTTTTTTTTTTTACATAATATGTGTGTGTATGCTGTGTATATTTATTATATATAAATACAAATGTATATATTTAAGAAACATATGTTATGTTTATATATTAAATATATTTATATATAATATAAAATATAAGAATTTAAATATATAAATGTATATACATGTAAATATTTTCAAAATATATACTGTATGTGTGTTTATATATACATTATAAATATACACAGTACACATATTATGTAAACAAAAACATTTATTTTGGATGCAATTCTGAAACAGATCTCTGTTTCAAATAAATTCTGTTCT
>JAUZSZ010000095.1:40353703-40366416 GCA_034780575.1 Labeobarbus marequensis | reverse complement strand
AATATGTTAATAATAGGCATGCTAATAAGCAACTAGTTAATAGTGAGAACTGGTCCCTATACTAAAGTGTTACCAAATATTTCTTTGATTTATTATTTATTTATTAATAAATAAACAGATTTTTATTATGCTATCCAACAAGACTATTTTTATTTATTTATTTACACAGGACAGATTTAAACCTTTTCACAATGATGACACATGGAATTAAATGTCTCCATAAATGTATTTCATTCACTCCTCTAATTATTGGTTAATTTATTTTCATTGTATTTCATTTGTAGTAGTATTTTTTTTCTAGGCTAGCATGGCATTTTATTTTCAGTTTGTATTATTCAAGGGCTCTTGCTCCTCTCTCTTGTCTCATTATAACAGCTGACTTTGAGACTTTTCATGGCGGAGACTGCAGTAAATGTATATCTAGATAGTGTCTAATGAAAATCAGGGGGACATGTTGATGAAGAGAAAGATCTGTTTCCTCGGCTTTCACTGACATGCAGGTTTTTGATTAAAAGCTCTGCTGCAGACTCGCAGTCTCAGGAGACGCAGCGATACTCTGCAAAGCATCTGGCTTGGCTGGCTCAATTTGCACAAAACCCACACAGCAGGAGACTCGAAGAGCATTTTGGGAACATTTTACATTGAGAATAAAGAGATCTCGACAAACTAATGAGCAAATAATTCCTGTGGGCTGAAGGAAAAAAAGCAGCACCAAATGACAGCTATAAAAAAGAAGCAGTTTTCTTTGTTTTACTGAAGCACAACAGCACTAATTTCGTGACTGGTTTCCATTTGATCACAATAAGGACATTGTTATGTTTAGCTCATGTTGTGTAGCTGCTCAACATGGATGGTGAACTCGTACAAATACAGTATGATGTTTGTTTCCTCCCATCCTGCGTGTGTTCAGCATGACAAACCACGCATGGCCGTTGCTGTGGAAACAGTAGGAACAAATCAGTACTGCCAGTCAGCAGCGCTGTGCCAAGGTCTCGACTCGACTCAGTATGTCCTGCTCGCCCTTGCCTGGGATCTCGTCAGAGCCGGCATTGGCAGGCAGAGCACTCCCGGATCAAAATCTCATAGGACCCCGGGCCCCAGAAGAACTGCTGTGGATTGGCATGAGTTGAGCTTTTATTGTGCTAGCTTCATGCTGTCTTCAGTTTGATTGACCTTCTCAATAAGATTTCAGATGTCTTTGTTCAGATTGCGTTTTTAAACGCAAGGCCAGAAGAGCAAGTGAGCTAATTAACTAGAAACAAAGAACTGGCCCTTCACTAAACTGCAGCCCCCTTGGTTACTGTTGCTTTATACAACGTCCCACAGGAATGAAACCAACAACTTGTAGAGGATTCAACTGTGTTTATAAGGTGGTAGAAATTTAATGGATATTATTATAAGGTGGGCTGGAATAAAGTGTGATATTGTGAAACATTTTTGGCAGTAACTGGATTAAAAACTGCAGAAACTGCTTACTTTGTTTGAAACTATCCAAACACATATAAGATTGTTTTGGTAAGTATTTCTGATTGTACTGGAGAAGCAACACTTGAGGATAAACTTTAATACTGCCAGCTTTCTGTGGAAAACATAGGGTCTTTACTGAAATGTTGACATTGTTGTTAATCAGAAATGACAAATGAAAAACAAAAACTGAAAGTTAAATGCAAAGCTCACTATGTACACATAAACAGCCTCTTTTTCGTCTGAATTTGGAAGTATACAAAATAATACTTTTAACAATCAATTACATGAAATAAAGGGAAAAAAATACATTTATGAATTACTTTTTAATTCATTTTAATTAATTCATTTTTGCAGACTTGATAGACACACTAATGCTTTGAAAATTAAATGATAAACAAGTAACGTCTCGGTTACGTATGTAACCCTCGTTCCCTGAAGGAACGAGGGTGACCTACAAATGGGATCTCACTTAGAGAGACCAATCCACTTAGAGTGTAAACTAAATGAGCCAATGCACATTGGCATGCGATGATTGCATCCAGCTGCCACTGATGACAGCGCGAGCATAAATAGGCAGCAGGTGCAACGCATACCAGGCTTTCGCTGAGGAGCCGAGCCGGTGACCCGGCCGCTCAGCGGTGGTACAGCAGCCGTGGCGACGCGATGGGACGTGACGTCTCCATTCCCTCCTTCAGGGAACGAGGGTCACATACGTAACCGAGACGTTTTTTATGCTATAAAAATCAAGCAGCTGAGATTTACTATTTAGCACATACCGCTTAAAATGATGTATTTTTGTAAGGTTGGGCATGTAAGTTGAGTAGTTGGACAAATCGTTATTAATTAGTCATTTAATTAATTTGAGTTATTGAGTTGGCAATTACGAAACCTGTGAGGTTTTGTTCAATTTATAACAATTTGGTTTAGTGGGAAGCCTAATTGCTTGTGTATTATTATAGAGTTGTAATGTTGTTCATTTCATTTTTACAGTCGTTATAGAGTTAGAAATGTTATGTTGTCTTATACAACGAAGTTGTAATGTTAGATTAAACAGTAAAGGTTAGTAAGTAATTTTTTGACGTTAAAGTCATGTTAACATGCAAATTGTTTATGTCTTACATTGGCTATATGTGCAGATTTTCTCTATTTTCATCTATTTTAAGTGCCTCTCTGTAATGGATTTTTAAGAAAACGAGGGACAAGTCGAGTAATTTATGTGGTTAATTGAGCTTAACTTGTACTGAACCCAAAATATACCTCAACCATTTGAATTCTGAGTGAACCAATGTGAAGCTTTTGGTCATAAATAAGCACTATAGTTTGTAGGTTTGAACCTAAGTAGTGCTTTCTGTGTAGTCCACTTTGTTTTACATTTCAGAAGCCATTTATAGCAAGTAATACACCTTCAAGACGTATAATATCATTCATATCTCTGTTTGTGTGAGCTTGCATTGCCTCTAACCCTTTGACCTTGTCAATATCTGTATTAAAACTGATTTAAGCAGTGTCTAATGCAGCTCTTGGGTGCCTTATTTTATCTGTAGCTCTAGAAAGCGTGCTTGTCCTTCTTGAGTTGTGGTCTCTTTTGGCAATGGGCTGTTTTTTCTTCATTTCTGAGGCTGCGTTTTTGACGGCACGAGCAGGTGGTCATGTCTAGAAGCCGACTGGAGTGTAGTGAGGTATTGTCTCTCGGAGGGAGAGAAAGCTGTGAAGTGTCCAGGCTTATAAAAGCGCACTTGTCCGGGCTGAGGCGCGGATGCATTATAGATGTGGAGAAACACACAGAAAATGTGACGGGTGGCAGCAGGAAGGAGGAAGTCATAAAATGAGTTGTAAAATCATACTGGACTCCGAGGAAAATGTTGAAACAATGAAACTATCCAGACCTCATCATATACTGAACCACACAAATGTGCTATATTTTTAGAAAATTGATGTAGTGTTATATAATTCAGGACTTTTTCACAAGGCATATTGAGTTTTTAATTGATTCTAATAACATTAACTAAATTAAAACAAAGATTATTGGAGTAAGTTTTACAATAAAATACTATTTCAGTCTTTATTTAATTCAGTGTGTTACTTGCCAATTCTTTGTAATTCTTTGTGAAATTTACCAGCAGTTTCTGAGTGAAAATTGTGTCAAAGTAAATCAGGTAGATGTAGTGTTTAACATTTTCTTAAGACACTAATAGTCCTTTTCATGCAAAATTCACTGGCATAATAAGAGTAGCATAAATTAGTCTTTCCAGATGCCAAAAACAAAAAGACAAATTTGTTAACTGCATCACCATGTGCTTGATTCGGAGCAGAATTAGCTTCGTGGCCCCACATCTCTGCCAATAATCAATCTTCATCCCTCTGAAATGAAGCAGTTGTGTATTGTAGCATATGGTGAGCAGAAGTTCAAGCCCTTTATTAGAAACCAGTGCAACATTCAGTTCATTTGGGATTTGACTCTGTGTCCACTGCAGCAAAACAGCATATGTCCCCTGCTTTACAGATGTATGTTTGTGCTAAAATTGGATATTAGTCTAAATTTGTTTATTCTTCGTTGACCATTTTATTTATTAATAATTCAGTTGAAAATCCAGTGCTCTTTAATGTCATATAAACTACCAGTGAAAAAAAAAGTAGGAAATTGTACAAGAAAAAAAACAGTAATATTGTTTTCTGTTGTAATTTATTGTAAGATATCATTTATCCCTGTGATCAAAGCTGTATTTTCAGCATCACTACTCCAGTCTTCAGTGTCACAAGATCCTTCAGAAATCATTCTAATATGCTGATTTGCTGCTCAAGAAATATTTCTAAATATTATCAATGTAAAAAACAGTTATGCTGCTTAATGCTTTGTTGAAACCGAAATGCACTACCACTCAAAAGTTTGAGGTAAGATTTGTAGAAAATAATAATACTTTTATTCAGCAAGTATTAATTAATCAAAAATAAAGGCATGTACAATTATGTTAAAAAAAATATTTGTTTAAAATAACCCTGACATCACAATATTTATTAAGTAGCAAAAATGTTTTTAACAATGATAATACTAAGAACTGTTATAATAACTGAGCAGCAAATCAGCATATTAGAACGATTTCTTAAGGATAACGCCACTCTAAAGACTGATGTAATGATGCTGAAAATTCAGCTTTGCTTCACATGAATAAAGACAATTTTAAAATATATTTAAATAGAAAACAGTTATTTTAAACAATATTTTTATTTTCACAATATTACTGTTTTTACTCTATTTTTCATCAAATAAATGCAGCCTTTGTGGGCATAAGAGAAATCTGAATTATTCCAAAGATTTTACTGTTATTGTATCAAAATTGTAATCATTTGAACTTTAATGTTTATAAATGCCACAACTGAGGACCTAAGAGGTGCAGAGAATGACCCTCTCCCTGTGAGACTCATACTGTGTTTTCTGTGCTAATCATGTGCTGAAACTTTTGTTGCACTCCAGAGACTCTTCAGGATTTATATGTGGAATGACTTGAAGGCATGTTATGGGATAGATATAAATCTCACGTTTGATAGATATACGAGCCCACTGTCACCCTCTGCGCATATCAGGGTTTTGATGATCTCAGCAAAAATTTTCCTGAGAATGGCAAAAATGCATCATGACCGACTCGCCTTGTTCTTGCATTCATGGAATGATATCAGGCATGAAGCATCCTTGTTTATTAATAATCTCACTGTAACATTGATTCAAAGATGAATAATTTGTCATGTTATACTTGAATTTATGTGAGCTAACTAAACTTACTATTATGGGATTCCTCTGGTGTGATTTGGTCATTTTCCCTGCATGGCATGATTAATAGTTCCACCTTTGACTCATCTGAACCAATGCATATATCAAGAGTCAAGAAAGAAATCCCAGGACTTTATGAATGAGACCTGACACATCATTTCATTTATTATGTGCATGCTGAATCCTATATGATCATGCATCAGGACAACACCACTGTATATATCTCATAGTTGGAACACAGTGCAGTGTGGTATCCTGTAAAATAGCTGCTTTTTGGTTTTTTTGGGTGGGTCTTTAAATTAGACTGAACTCTTTAGTTAAAGTACCATGACTTACTGCTGTTACCACCCGGACAAATGATCTCAATTGTTTGTCAAGTGTTTCATCCCATCTGCCAGAAGAGCCGCTTTCTCCTCAGAACGGCATATATTCCATCATTTCTTCTCTTGCTGAGTATAAAGGTCTTTCTTTGAAATAACTTCTGTTGTTTCACAAGTCAGCTCCAATAATAGTCACCAAGTAGTTTGAGGTACTCCACCAGTCAAAAGAATGGACCAAAAAAAAAAGTTAAAACAAATCAAAGCCATCTTATATTTCATCTTCTTGAAAACTGACACAATTTGTCAAATTATTTACATTTTTTATTAGTTTTTTAAGAAATAAATACAGAGCTACAAAAAATTGTTTACAAAACTATTTTCAAGCATTTAAGTATAAATGTTTAGATTTTTTTTTTAAATCAGTGACAAAAAAAACTTTTTTGTCCAAACTTAAAAAATATATATATATTTTTTGTTTTTGTTTTTATTATTTTTTTAAACAATTAATACAAAGCTACAAAACATTGTTTGCAAAATTATTTTAAATATTTATAAAGCATAAACATTTAGATCAAAAAAATTTAAAACAATAAAAAAAAAATTGTATACAAAACTTTATCTCCAAAACTATTGTTAAGCATTTAAGCAAAATATTTATATCAAAAGACTTTTAAAAGAAAAAAAATGTCAAGCTTTTTAGTCCAAACTTTTGATTAGTACTGCAAGGCCATGAAAATATTCAGAACTATCAAAATACTTATTTGCATTTGTTAAATGGATGGCATGAAATGGACTCATACATTTTAACAAGTGCAAATATAATAAAAGACTGAAAGAACAAGGTAACCATGTGGTTTGACTTTATTTCATATTTGCTATGTTTACTACCCAGATCTCATTTACTATTACAAACACTGTAAACGGCTGTTGCCATACTGATTAAGCACCGAGTGTTTAGCCTTCGTGATGCTGAATGAAGACGCGGCTGCTTTGGCTTCATCTGTGGCCCTCGAGATCACCTCAGCAGCTCCCCACAGGAAATTCAATCTTGCTACATAAGCGTACGTGTGTTGAAGCGAAGGCCACACTCATTATCGGAAGCGCAACAATGAGCGTGTTTAGTCCTTCAGGAGAAAACATGCCATGTAAGAATACAGATAGTTTCTAATTGATTTTTAGACCTTGAGATACTTTTGAATTGCTCTTTTGTTAATAGTTATTGTACTGAATTTAAATAAATAAAAGGTCATTGCGACTTTTCCTTCCAATTACGTTTTCACTTGGCATTTCTGCAGCTGCAAGTTATAAAATCAGAATTATGTGATATAAACTCGCAATTGTGTTACAAAGTGAGAATAGCAAGACATAATCTCGCAATTTTGACTTTTTTTCTAGAATTGCAAGTGTATATCACAATTCTGACTTTATAACAATTGTAAGTAATAATAATAATAATTTGAAGAAAATGTCAGAATTGTAACTGACTTTTTCCCTCTCCAATTCCCAATTATTAATTCTGAGAAAAAATGTCAGAATTGCGAGATATAAACTCGCAACTGTGAGAAAAAAGCCAGAATTGCAAGATAGAAAGTCACAATTACCTTTTTAAATTATTTTTATTCCATGGCAGAGACATACAACAGCATTTTAGTGTCACGATTATGAGATTAAAGTCATAATATTTTAGGAATAAAGCAAAAATTATGAGAATAAAGTCATAGCATTATGAGATTAAAGTCGTAATATTTTGAGAATAAAGTTGCAATATTTTGGCAAAAAAAGTTGTAATATTTTGAGAAAGAAGTCGATGCATCGTGATGATTCAAGTCATAGTATTTTAAGAATAAAATTTAAGGATTTTGAGAATAAGGTTAAAATTACGAGAATAAAGTCATAGCAAGATTTAAGTCGTAATATGGTGAGAATAAAGCTGTAGTGTTAAAATGTTATGAAATGATATTACATAAATAAAGATGTGAAATTTGAGAAAAAAAAGTACTCTTCAAAAAAAGATTCATTCTTCACATGTATTTAACATTAGAAACAATAATAAAAATGTTCTAAAGGTTGAAGTTTCATAGATAAGTGATTTTATTAATAAACATATTTAAGGTCAGTGAACCGTTTCATTACGGAGATGGGACACGTTTTGCTTTCACTTCAGGGATCAAATGTCCCCACAACGACACTAAAACCTAAAATCACCTGTGTTGTGAGAATCAGCAAAGTTTACTCATGAGGGAACCGATTTAATAAACCAAGTAAATCAAGTCATTATGAAAATCTAAACACGTAAAAAGATTTATCTCATGGTTAGGTAGGGGTTTGGGGGGATAGAAAATATTCTTCGCTCAGCACAAAAAAACAGAACAAGTCATCAAGTCATTCTATCAGACTTCACAGACACAACTAAAAACTGATCCTCGATCTGCACGAAAATACACATCCATGCCTCCTTTGCTTCATGAACTCATGCCAGCATGCTCTGCTCGACCCTGGTTGCTGTGGTGACACTCACGCTGTGTCTTCTAGGTAGCGCTTGCCTTCAGAACGGCAGCAGGCGTGGAGTTACGGCACGGCTCAAGAAGCTGTTCCTATGCTCTTCTACCAAAGCACCATCCACCACGACCCAAAGCAAGTCTTCTTTCAACACCAGCACCTTTACTCAGAGAGCTCTTTTGCTGTTAGTGTATTGTCCACACACATGTGAAAAAGAAGTGCGCCTAATTGTATTGAATGCACTTGTGGCGTACTTCAATTTTTAAAAACTGTACTTGCAGGTTATATAATATTAATACTATAATAAAAGACCACTTAAGTGTACTTAAAGATACAGTTCACCCATTTACTCACCTCCACTTGTACCCAACCTGTATGAGTCTTTTTCACAAAAGAAGATATTTTGAAGAATGTTGGTCGCAGTTGATGATACTATGGAAGTCAATGGCTACCGTCAACTGTTTGGCAACTTAAGAGTAAATAAAGTCATGTCAGAATGTTTATTTTTGGGTGAACTGTCCCTTTAAGAACACTTATAAACACTGTACTATGTTGTAATGTCAAATTACATTTACATTTACATTGTAATTACATTACATTTTGTGTTATCCAATATTGCGTTTAAAGTTATTACATTTTAAATGTATTAAATTGCATCCTTACAAATGTGTAATTGCAAATATATTAAAATGCATGACATACAAGCTTCTGTAAAAATGGCATTAAAGTATTTTTTATTGAATTATAAATGCTCGTCAGTACATTCAGCAGTACACATTAACCATATGTGACCCTGGACCACAAAACCAGTCTTAAGTCACTGGGGTATATTTGTAGTAATATCCAACAATACATTGTATGGGTCAAAATGATAGATTTTTCTTTTATGCCAAAAATCATTAGTACATCAAGTAAAGATCATGTTCCATGAAGATATTTTGTAACTTTCCTACTGTAAATATATAAAAACTTTATTTTTGATTAGTAATATGCATTGCTAAGAACTTCATTTGGACAACTTTTCTCAATATTTAGATTTTTTTTTTTGCACCCTCAGATTCCAGATTTTCAAATAGTTGTATCTTGGCCAAATATTGTCCTATCATTACAAACCATACACCAGTGGAAAGTTTATTTATTCAGCTTTCAGATGATGTATACATTTCAATTTCGAAAAATTGACCCTTATGACTGGTTTTGTGGTCCAGGGTCACATATTTCAAAGACAATAGAAGTAATTATGAAATTACATTTAAAGATACACTTAAGTCTTACTGAAGTGCATGGGTCAAAAAGCACTCTTAAATTCAACACTCTTTTGTATTTTCTTTGCATTCAACATTACATTTAGTTCGCACTTTAAAGTCTTTTATTTCCATAATAAGTACTCTTTTTAAAAGTATGCTAAAGTGTACTTCTTTTTCACAAGTGTAGTATCAATCCTTTAATTTCTTTTTCTTAAACTATTTCATCTTTGACCTCTGTATTTCTTTTCATATTCTTATGTAAGCCAAAGACATCTGTACTCAAGTATTTCAGCTGCTAAGTATTATGATTTGTCGTCTGAATACATCCTGCTCTATTCTTGGGAATGTTATGTTCTTGAAATGCCAACTTTGAAGAAAAACAAATCACAGCATACTGTACAGTACTGACCATTTTTATATTCTGGGAACAACACTGCAGCAAATCCTAAATACCAATTGTATTGAATTTTGGAAGTAGGCTAGCAAATGATTAACTGTCATTGTTATTGCTGATTGTTCAAATGCTCTATTTTGTGTTTTAATGAACTTTAGATGCCAAAGAATGCTTCTGCTTAAATCCTTATGCATTGTGTCATTAAACAGGGCTGTTTGCATGAAGTGCTAATGATACTACAATTACTCTAATTGCATGTGATCGCTATACTCCCAGAAGGACGAGACAAGAAAATGATGTTCATATGTGTCAGTTCTGTTTGCCAATCGTTTGATGAGTCGTCTTCTGTGGATCAGAGGGTCATATGTCAGCCATTAGTCTTCCACGCTTCAGGTGTCACAGTAATCACTGTGCCTCCCAATAGCACCCGTCACCTCCTATTGATTAATGTTAAGAGACTCACTCTACATTTCATTGTTTTATTGGATTCTGCTCCTCACTTATTATTTTTAAAGATTATTTAGTCTGTAGGGGTGTAAATAATGTGTAAATCTCAGACACAGGTCATATTGGATGCTAGAGGATCTAAGTTAATGTAGAGAAACACAGTTGTCCAGAAATACAGTTTTATCAGGGTTCAAATTTAAGCTGAAAGCTTATTTAGATTTAAGGCTAATGAGGATGATACACCAAGGACTGTTAAGATCCTATGGACAGATGGAAAGTCGTAGAACAGATTTGCTCTAGAACCAGAATCAGTCTGACAGAATAGTACATATTTGCCATATTCACTGTTTGATGCTGCGTTTATTCAATAGTTCAATAAGCATTAAGTTAATATTGAGTAACTTGCATTTCAGACACAATAAATTGCGAGTTACTTTGTGTTTTTGCTTTCCCAAGGAAAATAGTTTCAAACAAAGTCAAAGCATAATGAATTGTTGTGCATCTCTGAGCATTAATGATGCTCTGTTCGTGAATTAATCAGTGCTTTTGAACAAATCGGTTGAGTGAATGATTCAATGACTCACTCATACAAGAATTCACTTGTTTTGTTCATGAATGAATCAGTGTTTTTGACAAAATCATTTGAGTGAATGATTCAATGACTGACTCATACAGACATTTGATTTTTTTGTTTATGAATGAATCAGTGTTTTTGAGTAAATCGGTTTAGTGAATGATTCAATACTCACTCCTACAAGCAGTTCACTTATTCACTTATTTTGTTAATGAATAAATCAGTGTTTGTTGAACAAAGTGGTTGAGTGATTGATTGGTGACTGATTCGGTGACACTTATAAAAACAGGCTGCATCTGAATATGCATACTTCCCTGCAATTTAGTAGACAAAAACTGTATTTGAAAAGAGAAGAATGTCTGATTTTACAGTTTTCAAAAACAGTAGCCAAAAAGTACCCAGATGACTTATTGTTTCTGCTGAGAATTCGAAGAAGTGAGGCCATGGGTCCATGGGAGAGGACGAATATGACGAAAGTTGTACATCCAGATTACATTCATACTACACAAATCCATACTATGTACTACATACATTTTAACAGTCACAAAGTACTTATTTAAAAGAAGTATGTACTCAGAGAATATGTCATTTCAGAGAGTAGCCAGTCACTTAGTGAATGTATTAGTGTTTTTGAACAAATCGGTTGAGTGAATGATTCAATGACTTTCTCAAAGACATTCTCTTGTTTTAGCTCATGAATGAATCAGTGGTTTTGAGAAAATTGGATGAAGTGAATGTTTCAGTGATTTGTGGCCATCTAGTGGTGTATTGATGTAACTGTTTAATTTCTGTCAAAGTTGTGTTTTTATGTACTTATGAATTTAAAAAAGGTTTTATATCTCAGATATCTGTACATCTGAAATTCCCTGTTGAATACAAAGATCTCAATGTTTACATGCTTTGTCATTATTTGGTCCACTACTTATTTATCAAAAACAGAATTTTAGATTAACGCTGTTGTTCTGAGTGTGAGCAGCTGGATCGTAACCCTGATGTTGTGTGTTTCTCTACAGATAGTATTGAGGATGAGCTGGAGCTGTCTGCTGTACGGCATCGACCAGAAGCTTTGGAGCAGCTGGAGGCTCAAACGCGTTTCTCACGCAAAGAGCTTCAAATCCTCTATCGGGGCTTTAAGAATGTGAGTTAATGCTTCTGACTTCAGAAACAGAGTTTGATTTTTTTTTTTTTTCTTCCATTTTGAATTCGATTGCATTCAGCATAAAGTTATTGATTTTTTATTCCTTTTGAGCGTTGGTTTGATGTGGAACATGCCAAACTTTGCAGAAAAACTATTACGCTTTCTACAATAATCAGGTCAGGAAAGGTCTCTAGAGTGTCCCTGAGGCATAAATGTCCTTTCTCACCTCTGGTGCACAATGTAATGAGACAACACCGAATTAACTCGACCCAAATTGTCAGGTGACAAAGCGTGAGAGCGGCACAATGGTCCTTTATTATCAGACTCTCAAGGGGAGATATCAGAAGGCGGTAATCCTTCCTTCAGACCACACAAGCACACACACACACACACACACATCGCTGACAAGTGATGACTGCGCTGAGGTTTTCTGGCACCCTCAATACTGTCTTATTCATTTTCCCATGAGGTGTCCCAGATACTGTAAATGTTAAAACTGTTTTCTTTTTTATTATTTCACTTTTAATATCACCTGCCATTTCTGATTCTTTTGCTTCTTGGATTATCTTGGATTTTTGACTATCAAGTTCTAAAATCCTTCAAAAGAGATTTAATTAGTAAATCATTGTCAAGGGTCCTGTCCCAAATGCCGCCCTAAGTCCTCACGTTCCTCCTCTGACTGCACATTTTGATGATGTAGTTGTAGGGCCAGAGGTGGGGGACTCGAGTCACATGACTTGACTGAAGTCTGACTCGAGTCGCAAATTTAAGGACTTGTGACTTACTTGACTAAATAAAGAAAATGACTCGACTTGACTTGGACTTGAGATCCAGTGACTTGAGACTTGACTTGACTTGACC
>JAUZSZ010000095.1:40246903-40257038 GCA_034780575.1 Labeobarbus marequensis | reverse complement strand
TGAACAGATTGCTTCCCGTGATGAGCGTATATCTGTGCCTGCTATCAAGACTGGTATCTTGCAAGATACAAGGAGGAGGAGTGCAAATAAACCTATGTTCACTTTCAAGGAGTCTCCCAAGGTTTCACCTAATCCTGCTCTGTTGAATCTCCTTAATAGGAATGACAAGAAAGCAGGTTTTGAGTCTTGCCCAGAAGAAGACTATTTAAGCTTAGGAGCTGAAGCCTGCAACTTTCTTCAGTCTCCTAAGATGAAACACAAAATTCCACCACCAGTAGCTCCTAAACCTCACATTAACCCTGCCTCTCCCCCATGGTCTATTCAACAAGAAACTACTGACCAACCCATCCCACAGCAAACCGAAAACAGTGTCCCAGCCCCTACAGAAGTTCCAGTCACAGGGGCCGATGCTACTTTTGCCCCTGCCCCTGAAATGGGGGCCCCAATGTTGTCTGAAGAAAAGCCTACATTGGCCCCTGAATCCCATGATGTTTCACACTGTCCTGAACAGCTTCCTCCAGATAATGGCTGGAAACAACAAGAATCCCAAATGGAGCCGAACCAGCAACCAGAAACCTGGAATGAGAAACAACCCCAGCCGCAAATTAATTCTGCTCCTGTTGCACCACCTGTTATGCAGTCAGATCCATCTGTCAGATCATGGGATCCAGCTCCAACCCAAGGTCATCAGCAGATTTCAGTAACTACTTGGGGTCCAAATGAAGTCCAATTGCAAGTCCCATCTCAAAACCAGTCTCAAACACAGCCACAGTGGATGACACAGTCTCAAGGTCCTCCAGAAGTACAAGTGCCTTCTAAAACACAATCCCAGCCTTCTTGGGTGACACAGCCTCAAACTTCACTCCCAACCAAACATCAACCACAGCCTCAGCCCCAAATCAATTCTTGGGCACCAAGTCCAAATCAGTCAACCCCACAAGCTCCATGGTCTCAGCTGCATGAGCCGGCACAACCATCTATCAGTGTTTGGCAACAAGATCAAAATCAAGCTCAGGAACATCCAGCATGGACCCAACAACAACAGTTCCAACAATCCCAGTTAATGCCACATTGGGCATCATCCCCTCAGCAACAGCCACAGCCTTCTTGGACTCAATCTCAGAGGCAGTCACAGCCCCAACCACCTTGGGTCTCTCAGGCCAAACAGCAAGAACCAACACAGCCATCTGCAAATGCCTGGACTCAACCACAGAGCCCAATTCAAGTGCAGCCTCCATGGACTCAGCAGACTCAACCTCCACCTCAGCCCCCAGTACCAGTGCAGCAACCCATGAATCCTTGGCCACCAATGCCAACCCAGTCCCAACCACATCGACAGTGGGGAAAAGAACCTGCTTTTCAACATCCTCAACAAACAGGGAACTCTTGGACACCGGCACAGAATCAAATTCAGCCTCCCTGGGCTCAGCCACTCCCACCAACTCAGCCTCAGGCACATCCTCCATGGGCACCGAAACCTCAACAGCAGGCATCACATCCACCTGTGAGCCAGTGGGCACCACCACAGTCTCAGTCTCAACCAGCTGTAAATACTTGGGCGCCCCAACACCAACAGAGTTCAGTTAGCAGTATTGCCCAAAATGAATCCCAGAAATTGCCTCCCCAACCAATCAAGCCATGGAGTCCAACACAGAGCTCTCACTCCACTCCTCCACAACGAATGAACTCATATACCATTGGGACAAAGGCGCCATCTCCTGTTCCAACAAGTAGTACTATGTACCCCTCTGGTTTTGGGTCAGCATTTGAGATGCCAGCCTTGAGAGGGAAAGGAGCTGAACTGTTCGCCAAGAGGCAATCCAGAATGGAGAAGTACATTGTGGACTCTACCACAGTGCAGAATAAGGCAAGACCATCTTCACCTTCTCCTTCTTTGCCAACTTCCTGGAAATATTCATCTAACTGCCGGGCTCCCCCACCATTGGCATATAATCCAATTCATTCACCGTCATATCCACCAGGTGCTATCAAGCAGCCTCCCCCCTCTAGCCCTTCAACAGCAAACAAGAACAAAAACAAAGATAAGCAAAAACCTGCCCAGAAACCTCTGCATGTTCTTGATGTCATGAAGCATCAGCCCTATCAGCTGAATTCCTCCCTTTTTACCTATGGCCCAGCAGCAGAGAAACTTGCTGCAGAAAAGGAGGCAGCTGAAAAGCTTGCTGCTCAAAAAGCAGCTGAAGCCCAGGCTCAAGCTCAAGCTCAGGCCCAGGCCCAAATTCAAGCCCAAGCATTAGGTCCTCCTAATCAAAACCAGCAAATGGCATATAACCAAGGTCCTCCCCCTTATGGTTTTATGCCACAACAGACCCAGCAACCCTATGGGGTGGCTGGTCAGTCACCTATGCAAAATGGCCTTTACCACCAAGCCCCTCCAAATACATATCAGCCTGCTCTAAATTCTTATCAACAACATCCTCAACAGGTCCCATATCAACAAGAATACAACCCCCAACAAGCTTACCAACAGCCTTCAGTAAATCCTTACCAGCAAGCACCAAGCCCTCCCTACCAACATCCCTCCCCACCCACCTATCAGACAGGTCCTAATCCAGTATATCAAGCTGAACCTGCACTGGCCTACCAATCAGCCCCTAATTCTTATGTTGTACCATCTTACCCAGTAGCAGCAAGGGCTGACTCTGCCTCAGGAGGCAGTATTATTGCTGCCCCAAAGCCCAAATTTTCAGCCAAGAAGAGTGCTGCCCAGGTGTGGAAGCCAAGCACTCCTGAAAAATAGTTATGTTATAGTAATTTTTCTCCAGTGTTTTTACCTTAGGACGACTAAGCTATGATCCAGATACTTTATGTGGAGCAGAAGCATACTTCCAAATAGAAACACTGTGTAACAACCGACTTTTAAGATCTGCCAGTACAGAACAGAAGAGCACATAGATGTTTCAGAATTATATCACATGGTGTTTTTAAAGACGAATGCTCTGCCAAGTACTTTATACAAATATTTTTTATAGACATGGCCTACTACAGGTAAGACAAGAATGTACTTAGTCAGCTTAGACTTAATTTTGGTCAAAGGGAATCATTGTTGATTGAGTTTGAGAAGAGAAACGTGAATGCTTAATAATGAGGGAAATATTTGGACAGGTGAAAAAGTGACAGTGATGCATAATGGGCTGTTATGTGGGCTACTGAGTAAATGATCTGCAATAGAACTTAAGGATATAATCCTTAAAACCAAACCAACACTAATAATTACAACACCTCAGTGGACAGACAGAAATAAATACATGAACAGTCTTATGGTTGGAATATGCAAGTAAACAGTGTATGAACAGCTTCTGGCAGAGCCAACAGTTCAAGGAGATACTGTATAACACAGAGACAGAATGTATTAAGGCGACTATTTTATGTAGTGAAGTTCAATCATCTCCCACCATCAGAGGAAAAAACATACATTGTTATATTTCTAAATTGTAAGTAATGTTTCAGACTTTCTTCATAACTGAAGAAAGGAATGTACTCAGTATGTGAGTTTTTTTCAAGGTTGAATAGTTTCAATATATTAATGTTTAACAGCTGGTACATAGTTGGAGAGCTCTTAATTTTTACGTTTTATGAAAATAAGTAGATTTTGTGTCATTTCTTATTTATTTTTGAGGGAGAAATTTTTGTTTGCTTCAGTATTTTTCAGCAGTTCTACTAGAGGAGCATCAAATAAAACAGATATAGGATGTCAACTAGTTAATTTTTAGTTTGATTGCTGTCTTCTGTTCTTTTTTGCTGTCTTTTGTTCATTTCTTTGTGTGATGTTTTCTTCATAGTACACTATTTGTAAAATGTACCACAGTGTCATTAAAATTACTGTCTTCAATTTTATTTGTTTGTTTTTGCATGTACTTCACTCACTTCCATCTTTACAATCAGGCTTTTTTTTTCCACCTCTCACTATTCTATGCTTTCATATTGCTTTTGAAAATCATTTTCCTTATTACTTTTAGTAGTAGATTCCTTGTCAGTTAATAAGGTAAGTAAAATATTGACAGCTATCATTAATCATAAATCAATATAGTTAGTTCATACAGTTAATGTTGAGTAAATACAGTTATCTGTGTGTGGAAAAAAAAAAAGGTTTTAAAATTGCCCAAAGTCTCTCCTAATAAAAAGTAGGTCATTTTAGATTGCATAAATCCATATATTTTTGTAGGTGTATATGACATAATATTTTCTATTATTATTTACATTCTATTTGGTCCTATATGCATGAGAGTAATTATTGTCTGCATGGAAACAATCAATAATTTGTAAGCCTGAAACAACAATGTCAAAAGGCAAGCTTGGAGTATGAGTATTGTTCTAAATTTGGGTCCGTGTTGCATCATACGTTTCAGGAGCTAAATAAGACATACTTCATAATTGGGGAAAAGTGGAAATGATATGAATGCCCTGCAAGGCCTGCTGCAGGAGCTATATTTGGAGAAATGTGATCTCTGGTCCCATGATTTGAAATGCCGGAGAGGAGAGCGCTTCGCTTTATACAGCACCTGTCACTTTTATATCACTTTAGACTGATTCATTTATGTTTTTATAAAACATCAGATACAGAATGAAAAGTGTGCAACATCTACATGACAGTCATATTTGTCAATATTACTTCAGACATTTCTGGTATTAAAATTTTAAATAACGAAATTATTATTTATTTAACACTTTACTGGCTTCTTAAAACAATACATTACGTTTTTATTGTACAAAATAAATACATTAATGTTTTTTAATGCATATAATACACATTTTTACACATGCATTGTTCTTGGTTGACTTGGAATTTTTTCTACCACTACAAACATACTACAAATTCACTAAAAGTTATGTTATCATTAGAGTATTTGGTTACACTTTATTTTAAGGTGTTCTTGTTACAGTGTAATTATACATTTAAGTACTGAATAATATTACTATATGGTTAGGTTTTCTTGCATGTAACTATGCATAATTTATTGTTACTATAATAGTTAGTACATGTAACGTTTAACAAGGACACCTTAAAATAAAGTGTTACCGAGTATTCCATATTTTTAGCTCATAACATCACATTTTATTCAAAATGCTAATTTTACTCATCCTGCAAAATCTGATTTATCAAATGAACTGTAGTAATAAGTGCCCTAGAAGTTCATATCATAACCAGATAGTGGCAGCACAGCCCTTCAATGCGATTCAATTCATTCCTTGTGGAAACCTGATGGAAAATTGTCTTTGTGTCTATGCACATATATCAGTGACCCTTTCTGTCCCTTGAAAAGCATTTTGCAACAACGACTTGTTTATTGCCACCTGTCTTAAATGAATTTGTTTGCTCATTTCAGGCACTTAGGAGCTCATCCTTGTCACCACCTGTCAGATTTTCAGCAGCGGGTCTCAACCTCAGGTCGGTTTCATCTTCTCCATCACCCAGACCTGCATCCCACACTGTTTCCATTCGGCCACCGGTGAGACAGACCGCCCGGATAGACAGGGGTCACAAGGCGCCCACCCCCTGGGAAGCTGCCTCACGCCACCCACTGGGGCTCGTGGATGAAGCCTTTACATTTCTGGACATTCACCAGTCCATTGCCACCAACCCGCACTATGCTGCTAAGAGTAAGCTCTTACCCGAGCCTCCAGCCGAGTGGAAGGCAAAGGTCGCATATGAACCTCCGTCAAAAAACCAAAAAGACAGTTTAAGTCAAACACCTTTGATTTTTCTGTCCCCAACCAAGAGCACAGCATCGGCACCAGCTGGTCCCGTCCCATACGGGTCAAGGTCACCCTTTAGACAGCCCCAAAGGTCAATGACAGAGGCTAATCTTGGGCCTTTACCGGCTGATCCAAAGGAAATGGGGCCTCATAGACTGAGACTCTATAAAACCAAAGATAGCAGTACTTGGAGACATTGAAGGAGCGCCGGGAAGCCATTTATATGTAAGTGAAAGTGAATCAAATAGGAATGAATATTGGCAAAAAGTGAGTAAAGTAAAATTATTATGGTTACTATTGAACAAGAAAGACAGAGAAGTTGATATTGCACAATGAGGGTCCATGAAAGTCAGAAGATGATACGAGAAGTTGAGTTCGTGAAGATTATTAGTGTTACAGCTTGCGTTTGAAATTCACACTTACAATAATCACTAATTGTGATCAGTGAATATGCATCCCCTTGTGAAAAAGAAGTACATTTAAGCATATTTTGGTAACACTTGATTTTAACCCTCTGGGGTCCGAGGGTGTTTTTGGGGCCCTGGAGAAGTTTTGACATGCTCTGACATTTGTACTTTTTTAGTTGCTTAAAAACATATTAATGGCTGATTAAAGTCTGATTACACTGTATTCAGCACAAACTGGGCTACAATAATATGTGAGCAATATGTATGGACATGATTGTGTTTTTGAGAAAGCAACATTTATGCCTGGTTAGTAAAAAAAAAAATCTAAAATTTTTAAGTCACTAATATAAGGCAATTACACATTGCATATATTTACTATTATAATAACAATAAATTATGCATAATTACATGCAAGTAACCCTAACCCAAACCCTAATCCTAACCCTAACCATATAGTAAGTACATGTAGTTAAGCAATATTACTCAGTACTTAAATGTATAATTACACTGTAATTATGACACCTTAAAATAAAGTGTAACCCATATTTTTAAAAATAGTACTTATTATGGAAATAATATGCAGTGCAAATATATATACTTAAGTGCAAACCGAATACAATGTTTTGGACACCTAACTGCAAGCTAATTGAAATTAAATGAAAATGTATATTTAGCTGAACTTGAAAATGCTTTTTTGACCCAAGTAAGTATAGGATGATCTAAAAAGTGTACTTAAGTGCATTAAGAAACACAGTCATGAACATGCACTCTCTCTAAGTAGACTTAAGTGGCCTTTTTTTTAAATATTAAGATTGAAGCACACTACTAGTGCACATTCAATACAATTAAGTGCACTTCTTTTTCACAAGGGTCATGCATTCAGTTTTAAAGTATTGCACTAATGAATGGGGCAAAGTGACTGTGCGTGATACATGCTAAAGAAATAACAAAACATAATATGTCTTCATAGTACATAATGTAAATGCTAGCGTGAGACACAGTTCAGTTTGTATAATAACAAAACAACCGCAAATTTTAAATTACTGCATTAAAGTTCCCCTATTATGGGTAATGAGAGGTTCATATTTTGGTTTTGGGAGTCCCCAACAACAGGTTGGCATGCATGCAAGGTCAAAAAACACTTTCATTGTCTTATTATATGCATTTATGTTTACCTTACTTGCTCAACGACTCCCAAACGATTCACTCAACGATTCATTTTTCCAAACCCCTCCTTTGCATGAGGCTCTGATTAGTCTCATTTCCATTTCATCATGCCTGTAAGGCCTGATAATGCAGCATGCAGTGCTGCTTTGTGTACAGCGCTATCGGAGAAACAGCTATTTTTCCGCTCCAAAAGCAGCACCTAGTGGCAAAGAATGAATTTGCATTTTCATTCAGACCAACGCCATCTCACGACAATTCGTACATATTTTACGAGGTGGTTAATTCATACGAATTCATACGACCACACTCGTACAATTTTGTATGATTTTTCTAAACCCCAGTGATGGGTAGGTTTAGGGGGCGGGGTTAGGTGTAGGTCAATCATACAAATTCATACGATTCATTGGCAACTCGTAAAATACGTACGATTTAGCAAAAATCGTATGAATTTGTACAAGTGAGGTCGTACGAATTCGTACGAATTAGCCACCTCGTAAAATATGTACGAATTGCCGTGAGATTGGGCTGTTCAGACCAACTCCAAAATCTTAAAAGTTTTCCCAGGTCTGGGCGGGCAATATGCTAATGTTTAATTTTGAGCTCAACATCTTGAGCTTGGGATTCGTTTTAAAAACAACTCGTTTCAATGATTCAGAGTCGACTCTTTCTTTTGAGAGACAATAACTTTATACACAGTGCACTTTCAGATTTCAAACTTTGCAGGATGTTTTCACTCACTTAGAGTTGCATGAAAGGTCATTTTCAAAAATCCATAATGGGCCACTTTAAAATAATACTATAACGGGGATGTCTCGATTGTAGTGGTGTTGTAGTTATTCTAAAATTAGAGAGAAGAAACTAATTTTGTTTGTGTGCTACAAAGCTATTAAGCAGAAACTGTTGAATCAGGAACAGTCGTACTTGTTACATAAGCTTCACTTTAAAAGATTAAATCATTCTTTGGTGACCCAGCCTGACCCTTCACCACACGCCCTGCTGCACCAAATTCACTTCAACTAATTCAATCTCCGTTTTGCTGGTAATAAATAAATAAATAACTGAACATTGAATGTTGTCACAAATTATGTTTTTGTCTGTGAGGTTTCATATGTAACAATGCATGCTCTCAATCCACTTAAAAAAATGATGTTCATTTCAGATCTGTGAGTTGTTCATACTTTTATTTCTTTATTCTATGACTGAATGTTTCTTCATGAAGGATATCAGCAAGCTAAACTTTGACATGTTTGATTTATTAAATGTTGATCAATATACAAATAGATTTGTTGAACTGTCAAGCGCATCAGAGAGGAGTTCAGAATTGTGAACTGTTTGATTTATACATTCTGCAGCTCCACGTTCTGTATGTGGCTGAAATAAAACCATGCTTTGCACTTGTATTAAAGGAACATGTTAAAAAGCACAGCACTTGTAGTCGTTTTTTTTAATTCTTTGGGGAGTTTTTGAGTAAAAAAGTACACTGCATATTTTGTGAGAAATCAAGCCTGAGGCAGAGTGGTTTTCGGTCCAGCCGTCTGTAACAAGTTGCTGTCTTGTTATATAATGGCTTGCGAGGCTTGGCTCGACTCCTGAGCTTGTACTTGTCATACAACCAAACTATGTGGCAGCTAACATTGAAGACTGAACCCTGTTCAAAATAGGCTTCTGCAATTAATCTGCTATTTGGGATATATAAATTCTAGTCAGTGTTGGCCATTCCAGTTATATTATATAAGTATGAATCTATATAATAATATACATAAATTAGGAGTATATTTTATTATTTGTAGTAGTATACTACGTGCTTGTGATAGTACAAAGATACCAGTGATCACACTGAAACACTGTATTTCCTCACATCCGCGGTGTAATGATTGATTATGTTACATCACATGACAGATCTGGGAGTGACAGTTTTATTTGCGCTTTATGGGAAGGATGAAGGAAATGAGGGAGTTAGGACAAAACCATCTAACTTCATACACACAATGAAATTAGTCATCGGTCTTTTTCGAATAATATTTCTGGATAGTGGCTCAGTTTTGCTTTGCAGATTATAAAATGTCTGGGCATTACTCTGGTCAAAGCAATGGGATGTGAGTCATTAGCCTTGGGAAAAAGAAATGCACTTTATTGTATTGAATGTGCACTTGTAGTGTAGTTACATTTTTTACATTTTATATATTACTTGCAGCTAATATAAATAAAAGGCCACAAATGTATTTGAAGAGATGACTGTTTTTTAACACATTTAAGTAAAAGTACACGTTATACTAATGTCAAATTACAAGTTTTACTTTAAAGTACATTTCACATCATTGTTCTTATAAACTTTTGTTATGTTTTGAAAAAGTACACTTATTTTGATGTGTTGATTAACATGCTAAAACACATGTAAAGTACTTAATTATAATTTTAACTGTAGAGTGTTTTTCAATATTGCATTTTATGTTATTATAAAATATAATATATAAGTTGTAAATAAAGAACAATGGAGTATGTTTTACAAGAAAATACTATTACAATCTTTCTACTTCAATCTTGACATTTCTTTGTAACAAATGTGTATGAATATATTTAAAATAAATACATTACATACAAGTTTCAATAGAAATGATGCATAAGTATATATATCATGCAAGTATATTTTAGCTTACCATAAATGCTTGTCATTCAGCAGTACAATTTAACCATATATGACCCTGGAGCACAAAACCAATCTTAAGTTGCTGGGGTATATTTGTAGCAGCAGCCAAAAATACATTAGTGATTTTTCTTTTATGCCAAAAATCATTAGGATATTAAGTAAAGATCATGTTCCATGAAGATATTTTGTAAATTTC
>JAUZSZ010000095.1:39837855-39852967 GCA_034780575.1 Labeobarbus marequensis | reverse complement strand
TGAACTCTTTGGGAATACATTAGTGCTGTGATGGAGGGCTCTCGTAGTTGTTTTGACAGCTTTTTGAGGACGTGTGTGGCAGCGGAGCCGATAAATTGCAGAGTTGAGGCACTGTAAAGTACCAGTCATGTGATTTATTGCTTGTATCAAAAAATACTTTGAACAGATTCTCTTCAAGCAGAACATTTCTGAACATTGGTTTTTATGCTCCGACTTAAATTTAGTGCAATTACGATGATGTAAAGTTCATAACGGCATAGAGAAAGCTTCAGATGCGATCTCAGATTGTAAAGAACTGTGATGCTGCTTTTCTCAAGGTATATGTTAAATGAGCCACATCTTAACAGACACTTAAATCATGTTTAGCAATGTTTTCTTGTCAAAGCACAGCAATTAATGTCATGTAATTACTACTTTTTGACTACTACAGAGAGAGAAAGAATGATGGCAGAATTTACATTTCAGAAACAACCAGTAATAATTACATTTATATATAGACTACACATCATTACACTTACAAATAAATAAATATTTCAATTTTTTAAACTTCATCAGAAATTCCTGAATTAAAAATATGTCATGGTTTATTAAATAAAAAATAGGCACCACAATTGTTTTCAGCATTAATAATATATAGTATATGTGACCATGGACCACAAAACCAGTCATATGTAGCACCGGTATATTTGTAGCAATAGCCAACAATACATTGTATGGGTCAAAATTATCAAAAAAATTTTATGCCAAAAATCATTAGGATATTAAGTAAAGATCATGTTCCATGATGATATTTAGTAAATTTCCTACTGTAAATATATCAAAACTTAATTTTTGATCAGTAATATGCATTGCTAAGAACTTCATTTGGTGATTTTCTCAATATTTGGATTTTTTTGCACCCTCATTTTCCAGTTATTCAAATAGTTATATCTCAGCCAAATATTGTGCTATCCTAACAAACCCATACATCAATAGAAAGCTAATTAATTCAGTTTTCAGAATTGTATTAATTGTATAAATAATTTTTTTAAACATATTAATATATTCATTTATATTGTATAACACATCATACATAAAATATATATTTATAAACCCCAGCAAAACAGTAAACAACCCTTAAGCTATCCCTAAAAATAAAAACCGAATTATTTCGGTTGTGACGCACGCGCCGTGACGTCATCAGCGCGCGCCGCTGCGCTTCAGTCTGCTGGCCTCCGGGATGGGCAGCTGTCACAAGCCCACATTTAACCACTGATTTATTGCCCGAGCTCCACCGAGAGTCTGTGTTTTTGCACGTCGTCTACACGATGCTATGCGGAGGTGAGTGTTTCCGTCGCGGGCCGGTCGGAGCAGCGGCTGCTGGAGCTGTTTGTGGGAAGAGCGATTAGCCTGTTAGCGGCGGTCCAGTGTAAATCCCAGCCTCTCGTTTACTTTCAAACACGCTTCGACTGGCAAAATGAGGTTTAACGGACTGAAACGAACGCACCAAACTTATTTCTACAAACGAAGGATCATATTTCCCGTGTGAAGTGTGTGGCTAGTGAGGTTACAGGCTTTAACAGCAGCTAGCTAACGCTTGAGTCTTGATGAAAACATCACTAGTGTCTCTAACTACTCCTGCCACGATTCACTTCAGCGCGGTGTCATTACTCACACTCATCGCTGACACCCAAAACACCTAAATCTGCTTTATCGTGTTTTTAAATACATCTCATTAGCGCTTTTTAATGTTTTTCGCTTTTCTGTGTCAGTTTAAGTGTGTCAGGGTAAGGGCGAAGTTTCCGTTTCCATGGAAACTTTTCATTTTTGCGGGTAATTCGGTGAGTTTTGTGTGATTTGTGAAATTGGCTACTAAAAGGAGATATTTCTGTGTTTATAAATTAGAAAACGCGTTTCTATCCACTTGGCACGTTGTATCAGAAATCTACTTTTACTAAGAGGCAATAATTGCACCTGAAATGTGCAGTTTTCAAAACAAATTCAATTTTGTGGGGCTTTTTGTTACCTTTTATGGGAGAATATTTTATTTAATCATATCAAAACAAAGTCTGTCGTGTGTTTATGTCAGATAGGCTACTTTAAATCAAAGCTGCACTAAACTAGATGTGCTTAGATTAAAGTATACCAAGTTTTAGATATGCTTATATTGAAATACACCAAATTTTAAATAACACTCAAAAATAGCTATTTTTAATATATAGGCCATCGTGGCTCTCAGTGTTGGTTATTTTCTGATCTGGCAAACGTGTATGAGAATGAGTGTCTGTTTCTTTAAGAGAAGAACATGGACAGAATGCGCATTTTCTTTGTCTTTATTGAATTTACTGTGTGTAAATCACAGAGGCATCACAGGCACAATACAGTTAGCCTGGAAGAAATGTATTTTGAGTGCTTTATCATTTAGGCCTAATTCTATTAACTATTGTGGCTGTTGCTGCACTTGGTTTTTTATTGTGGATTTTTTATTTTATTTTATTTTTTTCCTGTGAGATACAAGGTTAAATAATATTATTTTATATAAAATGGTTGTAGTATATTATAGCTGATTTATTTTTAGAGTATGGTGTCAAAATTAGTGATTAAAATTAAGTAAAATATGGTGAATTTTACGTTTTGTATGATTATCTGAAAACAGAAGGTTGCAAAATTAACAAAGTTTAATGTTATTTGTCATGAAGATTTTATTTTGTAGTTTTTATATCTTGTTTTCTTGTTTGTGTTCATATATTTTGGCCAAACTGGAAGGCATGTTTGTGGATTTCCTCGGTAGTTTCCAATGGGTTTTTAGAAAAGTAACTTTTGATTTGATGAGTAAAAAAGGTCTGTGGTTAACGTTACTCAGACTTCCACTTTTTGCTCTATGATATAAATGACGCAGTCATACCTCAAAAAATATGTTGTCAATATGTTTTTCCAATGGACAAGGTTGACAATTTGTAACCAGCTTCGTAATGTTATGTTAAAGTTTGTTATGTGCCGCTTTTGTCATTTGTTGGTTTTTGTTTTTTAAATTGCTATTTAAATGTAATACATTTTTTTTCTTTCAGTTTTAGTAATTTTAGTGCTTCATTGTATACTTATCTATTTCAGTTGTCAAGGCAGCATTTCTAATTGTCTGTTTTATTTTAATTTTTTAATGTAATGCTTATTTTTAATTTGCAAAATAAATGGCAAAATTAGGTTATAAGTGTATATTGTCTAAATAATTTGCAATGAATCGAACGCTAATAAATCTAAAGGTTTGAGTCAATGCTGATTGTTATCTAACAAAGAGGTTACCCAACTAAAAATTAAACGGCGATATCTGGGTGCAGCTAACATGGAGAAAGATTAGGCTACACAGTGTTCATTATTCACATATACTACTGACATTGCAATACAAAGCTGGTTGAAAATTGACAGACTTGTCCTTTAAAAATGTGAAATGAAAACTAAATTGCTATATAATACATATTTTTGTATATTGTTGCAAAATTGCTATTAATATGGTACTTTTTTACACTATATGTACTCAAAATTAACGAAAAATATTTTAAATATATAGAAAATGTGCAATATCTTTGTGACAAGGCAGAGTTTGCCCTTGTGAAATGCAATCTAAATTGCTATATAACTTAAAATGTGTCCTTTTGCACATTGCTGCAAAATTGCTTTAATAAATATGCCACATATTTTATACAATATTTACTAAAAATGGATTTGAATTAAATAGAAAAAGTACAGTATCCATGTGACAAGGCTGTCAGCCAATGCAGCAATCTCAAAACCTGCTGTTTTATTGGTCTGGCCGATGTTGAGCACAAGCGTATACATAATTCGTTTAACATATGGTATCGCTTTAGTATAGGGAGTGACCAATTCTCACTATTAACTAGTTTCTTATTAGCATGCCTATTATTAACATATTGGTTGTTTATTAGTACTTATGAAGCACATATTCTGTATGACCATATTCTACATCCCTAATCTTACCCTATACCTAAACTTAACAACTACCTGCTAACTATTAATAAGTAGCAAATTAGACGTTTGAGGCAGTTAATGGTTTGTTAATGGCGAGAATTGGACCTTAAAATAAAGTGTGACCAAACATATTTAGTTTATACATGATTTCTTTATGCATTTAGGTAAGGTGATGGAAGAGGCCAGCGGGAGGGTTTCAGAGCTGATTCCAGTGGTGCTATTTCCGCGGCTGCCAGGCTTTGTCCCATCCTCTGTTCAGTAACAGCGCCCATTCTCATCCCAAATCACCATGAAGCCAGTCCACGAGCGCAACCAGGAGTGCCTCCCTCCCAAGAAGCGGGACCTCCCTGTTAACCACAACAACACCTCTACCAACAACAATAACAGCAGTAGCATCAGCGGCAGCATTGGGAGTGCAGGAGGAGGAGGAGGTGAGGATGTCCCGTCTTCACAAAGCTCTGGACCGAGCGGAGAAGGTAGTGGCGAATGGGTGCGAGCCCAGCCGAGCGTGCATTATGGGGTGGAGGGTGCTGAGGGTCTCGTTGGGCTTCCCGTGGATCAGTATAGCATGCTTTATAAAGTAGCTCTGCCCGCTGGCACCTACGCACCCACCAATCTGCACCCCGTTCTTAGCCACATTTCTCCTGCCTACACCGTTCCCTCCCCGGTGTTACAGCACACGAATGTTCCCTACCCTCCGCTCTGCTACGCCCAGATCCCTCACTCCTCGTTGCAGTTTGTTAGCTCTCCCTACGGGACTGCGGTTCCCTACGCCGTGCCCCCGGGATTCGTTCCCAGCCCTTTGATACCAACTCAGTCCGCTATATCCCAGCCGCACTCCGTTTCTCACCTGCTTCCGTATCCCTCAGTCATTCAGGAAGGAGTTGCCTCTTCGCAGCAGCAGGTCTCGACCCATGCATACACCAAGATGGGAGTTCCTCTGGTGCTCCCCTCTGAGCAAATGGCGACACAAGCGCCACTCGGGACTGTAGGCATGCTGCCTGCCGGGGAGCTCAGCCCGAGAGCTGTGTACTACCACCCCACCGTTAGGGGTGTCCAACCGCAAAGAGACCTGCACAGCAGCTCCATGGAGCAGGAGAGAGAGGTGAATGGTGGGGACCGAGAGCACGGAGGCAGGGAGAGCCATCAAGATGCAGTTTATTCGGCCAGAAGCGCACGGCTGCTGCAGGCCGCTGAGCCCCAGCAAGACAAGAGCTTGAAAAGCCGCAGGCCGGAGGGCAGAATGTCGCCAGGACAGAGCAGCACACCGCACACTGATCTCGAGGTGAGTTTACTGTCATAGGCTCACTCAGGGTTTGCTGAAAAGTGTCTAAATAGCTATTTGAAAAGGGGAAGTGATTTCAGAGGAAGAGCAAGTTATATCACCAGGAAAGTGCTTTAAGTAAACAGGGTGATGTTTTGATTTCATGTTGACTTAATTTGCATGACTTTTGAGTGCACCTTAGAAAAGCTGAAAAGTGTTTAAAAAAGATGGGGAAACTTGAATTCAACGCTTAAAACAGTAGTGAATGTTTTATCTAGCAGTCTTTCTGATGTTATTCATTTTGCATCACAAATTTTCAAATATATGAGATTCAAACCCATATATAAATGAGGAGAGCCCAATTAAACAAATAACAAAACGTTGTAAAAATTAAAATTGCCGTTTTTAAATGATGAATGATTTTAGAATGAATGTGTTTGCTGGGTAGAATGAAAAATCTTATAATGTTGTTTATTTTCTTGTTTAAGTCAGATTTTCTAGATGTTGGATCTGGCTGTGCCAGTGTTATGTTGGCATTATTATAAATTATTATATTTCTTATAATATTTTCTTGAAATATTTTGAATTAGCTTTTATTTTTATATTCAATTTTAGCTCAAGTAATTTTTTGTGCTTTTGTCATTTTTATAAGTTTTTTATTTTTAAATATTTCTATTTAGTGTTACGTTATTTTTAGTTCAGTTTTTGTTTTATTTGTTTATTTTATTTTATTTTAGTTCATCTTAAACTTGATTTCAAGGCAGCATTTCTAATTTTCGTTTAGGTTTTTATGGTTTATTTTTCTAAAATGTATATTTCACTTTTTGTTTCAATTACTGACTTTTTAGTTAACAGTAACAACACTGCACTGGAGCTGGATCATATATTAGTACTTTGAATGTCTCCTACTTCATCACTACTTTTTTTTTTTTTTTGGAGGTAATTCTTGTGAGTCAGTGCCAGTTACACCACTTCCTTCCTTTATTAGCTCTTCTTTGGGTGTGTTAAAGATTGAGTAACTCAGGCTACTACTTCTTAGAAACAACAGAGATTGTTTTGATTTATATCACTTTCCAGCTGGTGGTGCTCCCATCCAAATTCGAAAATAAAATGACACTTTAAATTTGGTTCCTTTTCAGGTCCAGCAGGTGGTCGGACGACTTGCCTCTCCTGTCCATGGCGCGAGTCGCAAGGATGCAGCACATGTCCCTCTGAACCTGTCTCAAAGCTCTCAGAGGGGTCGAGAGACTCAGGGCGAAGTCAGAACACCTTATGCATCAAATGCAGCTGAATCTAGAGCACATCAGCAGCAGATCGTTCAACAAGGCCATGCCGTTATCCTGGCCAATGGGCAGCCGGTTCTTGTGCCTCTGGACTACCATCACCACCAACAGCAGCAGCAGCATTTTCAACCCAACGATGTGGCCTTGGCAGCAATCGCTGCTTCTCCCGCTGCATATACTAAAGCCATGGATGCAGGAGCATGCCTCCCGGAGCGGGCGGTGATGGAGCTGCCTCCCCAACAGGGGCAACAGCCCTCCCAGCAGCCTCCTGGTACTTTCCCACAGGCTCCTCTGCTGGCACCCTCCGGCCCGTCGCACTTCATGAAGGGCGCCATCATCCAGTTGGCTACCGGAGAGCTCAAGCGCGTAGAAGATCTGCAGACTCAGGACTTCGTGCGGAGCGCAGAAGTGAGCGGCGGGCTGAAGATCGACTCGAGCATGGTGGTGGACATCCGCGCTAGTCAACAGAGGCCCGGTCTAGTGGCGCTGCATTTCAATGTGGGGGAGCAGCAGAGCAAAGTGACTATAGATGTCCCCCCCGAACACCCATTTTATGTTTTCGGCCAGGGCTGGTCGTCTTGTAGCCCTGAGCGGACTGCCCAACTGTACGGCCTCACCTGCCACCATCTGCAAGTGGGCGATGTCTGCGTGTCTGTGACGCTGCAGCAGCAAGCCGCGTCACAGCAGAAACCGCCCCAGCAAGTTCAGGCCCGGACTCCCACCAAAGTCAACTCCACGTCAGGAGCCCCACCTCAGCCCATGGGCCCCCCTGCACCCCAGCACACCCCTCGGCCACAAAGCCAATTAAAAATGGAGCGCAACCATCGAGAGAGGGACCGGGACAAGGAGGACCCCATGCATGTCGGGGGTTCACGACATGTCGATGTGCCCCCAAGACCGAACAGGACTTCAGCAGAGCACACTCGGAGCCAGAGCAACTACTATTTGCACACTGAGGGTCATGCTCCACTGGGAACCGAAGCGGGAGCCTCTTCCGTAGGGGCGTCCCAGAGGCGCTGGTCTGCCCCTGGTTTCCAAAGATACAGCATCAAACACGAGGAGGGAGGGAGTTTAGCATCAGCTGCCACCTCTGGCTCCTCTCGGCTGTCGTTTATCCCTCAGGAGGTCAAGCTTTCCATCGAGGGCCGCTCGAACGCCGGGAAGTAGCAGATAAAAGAGATTGTCCATGGGAGCGAAGTGTCAGTCGGGCGAACGGATGTGAAAGAGGGAGCGTGGTCGGAGGGAGAGAGAATGTAGCCTCAGAATGTTTGAGATTTTGCACATATTGGAAGATTCCCCCTGCCGCACCCTTCTTCGGTTCTGGTCTCGAGCGGAGGACTTTTGTGTCAGGTCATGGTCAGCGTTCGCAATGATCTGCATGGGCAGCTTTATCTGGTAAATCACGTACCAAAGCCTGCGTCGTGTGTGTGTTCCTGTGAGTGGACTATCATGTTTGGCAGTGATCACTTGCGCGAAGATATCATGCAGTTCCTCGAGTAGATGTTTATTTCAGAAAGGCCAGGGATAAGAATGGGATACAGCCATAGAGTCTTGACAAGCCTTTACAATAATAATAAATATATATTTTAAAGAAGGACAAAAGAGGATAGATTGCTCAACAACTTTTTTTCCCTTAAAAGACAGGCTCTTTCTCTCTAAATGTTGACTGTTTCCCTTGTTGCGCCGCCAGGCTTTTGTTGGCTAAGACCTTAAAACTTGGACCATTTTTAATGCGTGTCTCTCTAGAGGTGTGTTTGTCCTCACTTTCCTACACTCCCCTCCTTTCCCTGCCTCTTCTCAGGGTGCTTCTGCTGAGGAATCCTTTCTAGTCTGGAGTTTGAGAACAGTTGCCCAGCGCCGTCACATCAATCAATTGATCCAACAATCTTTCTACAATCAGGAACTATTTCCAGATGAAGTCTAGCGTGCATCTTAACAGTTGCATTAACAGCTCCTCAGAGGTTTTTAGTTTTGATTCAGCAGTGGTTCTGAATCTGCATTCCAGTTTCAATGTGATCTCTCCTCCTCAACCCTTTGGAGTTATCATTTCCCAGTAAGGCCGGCCTAGGAAAACCACCTCTAAATAGTACCTCATGGTTGGAAGCATCCTTCAGTCTGATTATTAACTATTTTTATTTAATCCTACACTGTTGTGCCCTTTTCCTGGAGACAACATGTGGTGTCAGCCAAAATCAGCCCTGCTTGCGAAGCTGAGACTAAATGCAGAACCGGTTCTAGCTGTTTGCGAACGGCCTGTTCCTGTGGAAACGGATTATTGCTCTGAAGCATGCAGGTTTAAATGAAGTCGTCCCGTGGAAGCGTTTAGCGCACACAAGTGTAGAGTCACTGCTGTTGGGTGTGGACTGACCCTGCTCAGTTATCAAAATCAAAGCAATAGTTGTGTCAGAACACATTTTTCTTGTTTTCTTTCTTTTTTTGAAATCCCGTACAAGACAGATTACTCCTTGTATTTAAACTTTTTTATGTGCAACAGTTCCAGTCTATATGTAGAGACCTTTTTAGCTTTATCCTACACTTCTCTTGATTTTCTAAGATGATGCAGTTTTACTTTGTGATAATCCTCATTCTAACAGTTACTACAGGAGTTCATTTAAAGCATGCAATTACTCCTAAAACAACACCTCTTTCCTTTAGGGAGATTTTCTTTCTGACCAGTAGTGTCTTTAGTGATGACTAAAATGAAGGCACACCTCGAAATGGGGCTTTTCTAAAACACCCACTGATTAGGATCAGCTCTTGTATTTTATAGAGAGATCTTAGCCTCTTACATTGTGTTCTAACCAGGTATAACACAATAACGCAAGCGATAAAATTCATGGTTGAGTCGTGTGTGTCGCATCTGCATAAAGCACTAAGCAACAAGATGCTTCATTTTCACATTTGTTGGGTTTTTTTTTTGTGGTATTGTCCTCGGTAGCTCCACCCATTGGTCCAAATTCGTTCCATAGGTTTTGATAGGCAGTGATTGTGTCACAGGCATGTTTGCTTTCAGTTTGGATGGACAAATTCACTGGAAACTTGTCACGTCATACCTGGTTAGGACCGGTGTTGAACTGAAAACTTATCTCGAAACAGCTCTTCTCTGGAAAGAGCTTCGTTAATACAGTTTCTAATCTGTGCTGAGGATTTCATGGTTTCTTCTTTGGTTTCTGTAATTGGTGAACTCTTGTACAGTATTGCGTTCTGTCTTTCTTCTAGGCAATATTACCCATGAGTGATTTTTAAAACTTGTACTGCAAGTCTTGTATTGCACAGATAAGTTCAATTGATTCACGCTGACTCTTTAATGGGAATCAGATATGTGTTTTATTGTTTTTAGTTTTTCTTTTAATAATGAAGGGAAAATGTTTGTTGTTTTGAAGTATTCAGTTTTGTTGGTGGTTTTTGGCTCATGAGAAACTGACAGGCAAGGTTGACACTGTTTACAAATTAGCCAAGAGAAAATGCTGCAGTTTCACTTTTTGTAGTTACTGAACATTTTCAGATGGATGAAATCATGACTTAAGTGCAATTAGACCAAATATTATAAACATTAGGAAGCACATGTTTTATTTCAAAACAGCATTCCAGAAAGAGCCTGACATTCCCACTTTTTTGTTAGTTTTTTAGTTTCTCTTTTTCCCTTTCAATATTTTGATGCCACTTACTTGTCAGATGCTAATTTTTGTTTCCATTTCGGCACAAGTTCTTTCATGAGACCTTTGATATTTCTCTGCGTTGTTGGCTCTTGGCATTGCTGGTTTGTCTGTGTTTGGACCAGGATTTAATTGAACTCTTTTGGCCTCTTACTATCACTCAAGGCTTTAAGAGAAGAGTTTTTTTTTTTCTTTTCATTTTAGGTAAGAAATAATATATTTTTTTATATAAATGTAGCGCTAGCATTGGACCGGTTAGATTTCGACTTCCTCCAAACTGCATAGACCTCAACCGATACCACATGTCTGTGAGGTTCTTAGACCTCTAATGTTGAAGAGAAGAAATTCAAAAGGGGTATAAACCAGGGTTGTCACTTGAATTCACAGGACTCATGATTAATTATGAGGGTGCGCTTGTTCCCCATTGACAACGACCCTGGTGTAAACCCACCTGGTTTTTCGCCATTACCAACAAGTTTGATTTAAACTAAATGAAGAAGTGGCAATGTGTGTATCGAGTATAACAGTATTTGGTTTTGATCACCTTAAGTTGGTTCCAATACATTTGTTGTTTCCATTTATGAAGCATTTCACAAGCATCTTCTGTTAGTATTTTGTTTGAAGAAATCCCGTTCCTTCTTAAAAGGAGTCCCACTTTCATGCTATTTATAATATGGTCTCAAATCTAGTTCATGTTATTTCTTCCTTCCTCTGTCCCCTTGGTCCCAGAATGTTATGGTGGCACTTTGGACCTCTTCAAGTTCACAGAGGACACTTTGTTATAGTTCGTGTTCAACCTGGTGTGAACTGTCCAAAAAGGCCACAATTGTCACCTAAAGCCTTGCAGATAAATTGAACATCTTCCCAACCAGGAAAAACAGCTTAAACTGTCCTGATCTTGTCTTCTGGGCTCAAGCCAGTTAGTCAACCAGCTTGAGAGACCAGCTTCAGCTGCTTTAAGTTATCACAAACAGGGAAAAATGTGACCCTGGACCACAAAACCAGTCATAATGGTCAATTTTTTTAATAAATAAGCTTTCCATTGACGTATGGTTTGTTAGGATAGGACCATATTTGCCGAGATACAACTATTTGAAAATCTGGAATCTGAGGGTATTGAAGTATTGAGAAAAATGCCTTTAAAGTTGTCCAAATGAAGTTTTTAGTAATGGATATTACTAATCAAATATTAAGTTTTGATATATTTATAGTAGGAAATTTATAAAATATCTTCATGGAACATGATCTTTACTTGATATCCTAATGATTTTTGGCATAAAAGAAAAATCGCTAATTTTGACCCATACAGTGTATTTTTGGCTATTGCTACAAATATACCCGTGCTAATTAAGACTGGTTTTGTGGTCCAGGGTCACAAATGATATGTATAATGGCTTTGTTATTCAAAATTCAGACTTGTTCCATTATTTTAACCATTAGATTTGAAATGAAGCAATACTTGAAATAGCAGAACGATACAGCTTTAGCATGAGCTATGCAGTAGAGACTCAGTCAGCACCCTAATGCAGTTTCAATACTCAGATCTCACCAGAAGTCAGCTGCACGTTCAATATTGTTGCGCATTCTGTTTTTTCTCTACTAACCCACAGGCTCTGTGACCTATGGCAGTGGTTAGTTATCTCACTATCAAATCACGTAACCCGAAGCTTATCTGGTGTCGCTTGTTTGGTGCTGTATGTATTTTTATTTTTTTTGTATTTGTCAGCAATAGTGCACTGTTCCCGGTCTTCTCAAATGCACTGCCTTACCAGCCATCTCTTGTCGAGATGAAATCTCCAATCTGCAACCTTCGTGGCGGAGATGGACTGAGTACGCTTTCATTAAGAACTGAGTTACAATCATGTGCACTGTAAACAAGGAGAGTTGACGCTATGTTTGTGCCTTCCCAAAGTCTTAACTTTACTCTGGGTCTGTCTTATTAAGCTTTGTTTGTTCTCTGGGAGATTTGCGTGTCTCCATTTTTGCTCTTAATGTCATCACGTCAATTATCTCATGAGCTTTGAAACCCTACTGTGCTGTTGAGGGCCATTTTGATAAGCCTATCTAAATATCAGCCTGAAACTTTGTGACATCCTGAATACTAGAATTAGAGATATTACAATAGAAAATTAGCAATGGAGTGCTTAATTGTTTTTGAAGGCCAACCTGAAAGTTCGCATCACCCAGGTTCCCTTGACAAAAACCCAATAAAAATTTTCAATTGGCTTTTGGATTATTGCAGAAAATAAGCTCTGTGAACAACAAAAGTACATGAATCTTACATGTTTTTTTTTTTCGTCGTAGGCTTCACAAATGAACACAATTTTTTTTTTCTTTTTTTTCTTTTTTTTCCAAGCCTAAATCCAATTGCCAGAAGTATAAAGCTAAACGTAGGCTATAAACGAACTACACTATAGTCGCATGACTTCAGCATCACCACCATTAAGTTTCTGAAAGCTCTTTGAAAAAATTTTCTTTGAAAGTTTGAGTTAGCATAGTTTGCAAGAGCTCAATTATAAACACATTGAGCCTTTGAAAGCAACTAGTTAGTAGATGAGTTTACCTGTTTGGCAAAAAAACCCAAAAACGCAGTAGTCCCATTTAGATACTTGTTAGCATCTGCAAAAGCTTAAAAAACAAGTTACTGATTTATATGTTGTAGAATAAAATCATATCTTGTGCTTGTGTTCACCACAGACCTTATTTCAAACATTTAACCAAAAACCCATTCAAAAAAACCCATTGACTTCAGGACGATGTAATTGCGTTTTTAGGTTTTGGTCTACAAAATTGCATCCCTGCAGCATTCTGCAGTTTGGTTAATGACATAAGATCTGTTTTTAGGGGGGAAATGTGTAAAATGTGACACTCAAGCTGTGATTTTTGTCATTCAGGGTCACTTTGATGTTTTATCTTCAATGGTAACAGCACAGAAGGGTTAAGCACAAGCTACATTCCTATAGATAGTACGTGTCTGCATTTCCTTCCCTCTACGGATGTGTGAAAATTAATCAAATCATGCCCTTACCTCACCTTTGCATAAATGTCAAGTACCTTTTGAAAGCATTTCATCTCCCTTTGATGATTAGGGCATCTTCATACTAGATAAACTCAGGGTTTCATGGTTAGAAAGCATGTTGAATGTGAAAAGAGTTGGATAAGTTGAAAAAAAGTGGCAATTTATTTTCCAAAAAGCACAACAGGCTAGCCTGCAAATGATTGTATGGTGTTCAAATTCAGGTTAGGTCACGACAACTTTCAGTGATGACTTTCATGTTCCCCATTGAAATCATGATATTTCTAGAGTATATCTAGTGTGTTGATGCCCAATTCTTCTTTGCATTTTGGAAATCCCATGTTGTTCTTCCATAGAGCCTCACATAATCATGTAACATAGACGTTTGTCACTTTGATGCAATGAAATGTTCTGCACTTATTTCCCCTCACCTGTAGTGTTACGGTAAATGTTGCCGTCATATTGAATCATTTGAAACCACGTAAAACAATCATCCAACATTTATATGCTTGTACAGATATGTATAGTATTAGCTTGTCAATAACGCCTTAAGATGTGCACCGTTCGTAAACGATGTGTACAAGTGACTCCCCGCTCTGCAAGGCTGTACGTTTTCACGCGGAGACAAAGTCTCTGGCTGTTTTAACTGTGGACTCCTCTGTAAAGGTGGCTTGGGTTGCTCACTGACAACAATTAGTGACGTTGCACTTACTGATTGTAAGATGATATTTTGGGACTAGCTCATAATGTGTATCTTTGTTGAACACAATGTAAGCTTAACATGCGTTCTAAATCTTTAATGTTTTATTTATATTTTGCTCTTGTTAGTAGGGCAGAAGTGAAGACTGATGCTTTGCACTGTTGACATCCCTGATTCTAGCTAAGAAACTAGCACTAGTTTCTTCCTTCACTTCCTCAGTGCTTTGTAGAGAAAGCGTGTGATGTCCGAGTCTCTCGAAACGCAGTGTTGGGAAGGTTACTTTGGAAATGTAATCGGTTACAGATTAACGCTTTATTTTAATGTGTCCTTGTTACACCTGTTACATGTACTTACTATTGTAATAACAGTAAATGATGCATAATTACATCATTATAAGCATAAGTAACCCTAAGCCAAATCCTAACCCTAACCATATAGTAAGTAGTAATTAATATTACTCAGTACTTAAATGTGTAATTACACTGTAACAAGGACACCTTAAAATAAAGTGTAACCTTATTTTGTAATTCAGTTACTTAAAGCCATTACATGTACCTAGTTACTCCCCAACACTGACAAAACCATTTTTTGCCCCAAAATCAAATGGCCTGTAAATTTTGAAACAGTACAAAGATATTTCTTTTCTCAGTCAGCATTACTATTGAGATAAAAATGGATGTTGTTTGCTTTTTATCACTGGAACTTGCACTTTTCTCTTTAAAGTGGTTTGAGGAAGTGAATCTGTGTTAGACGATATAAAGTATAAAGCGAGAACCTCTGCAGTTATTGATATCGTTTGGGCTGAGAGTCCTGGGATATATTTTACCGAAGTCCATTTAGTCTCCCCATTGACTGTCGGTGCGAATGGCGGGTTTTTTGAGCTGACATGTCATAGTTGGTGAAGTGTGAGAACGACTGAACCCACTTGAGGATAACCGTCTGGGTTATGGATGAATGTGCAGCTCTGTGTATCAGTAACATTTCAGTGTGTTATAGTAGTATCATTGCTTCAAATTGATTGATATTTTAGTTTTATTTTTTTTTGAATGTATATATTGTTTTGGAAGGCTTTATGAAGCTAACACATGGCGGTTCGTGTAAATCCCAGACAGAACTGGGTGGAAGGCCAGAGTCAGGAATGTCGGCTGAAATCAGGTTTCTAACGGTTTCAAGGTTTTAAAGGAATCATTATATACTCTCAAATTTGACATTGTACTTCTTGGCACTAAG
>JAUZSZ010000095.1:39795682-39805816 GCA_034780575.1 Labeobarbus marequensis | reverse complement strand
TTCTCAATATTTTGATTTTTTTTTTTTTTTTGCACCCTCAGATTCCAGATTTTCAAATAGTTGTATCTCAGCCAAATTTTGTCCAATTCTAACCAAAGATGATGTCCATAACACCAGGAAGTTTTGCCACTATTGACAGCATGTAATTAAATAAATGAGGCTAATAGAGGCATACGTTATCAGTAAGATATTTTAAATAATTTCTTTAAATGCTTTGTAACTTTACATGCACCCACACCCACGGCAGCTCCAGTAGATCTTCAGGTGAGCACAGCTCATTTCTCCATCGTACATCAGCCCTAAATTATTTCTTTATGGCCACACTTCCTTAGTATCTTGTGTCTATGAACTGTTGCTCTTAAACATCCCACTATATGATGAAATTCTCAGTTATAACGTTGACAGGTAATTTTTTCTTTACTGTGAATAATGGACACTGTGTCGTTTTAACAGTTCTTTACACCTAAATAGTATCTTTCTCAAATTTTGTTCCACTCTTAAACTTTTTTTTCCCCCTTGCTGCTTTTATCTTCATCACTTTATTGTGCACCTTTATGCAGAGCAGCACTAATTACTTGGGCGGTCCTCCAATATCGATATGTTACTAGTATTGATGCTACTAGTACTTTTTTTTTTTTTTTTTTTACTGTTATTATTAGTTCAAAGTAATCCAATAGTGAACTGTCTGTTTTTGGTTGTGGTTTTACGACTCATTATTTATTAGTGCTTTATTACTTAACTATTAAGTGATGCACTGAAATTTCGGGAAATTAAGATATTCAGCCAGAACAGTTTTCAGTTTCAGCTGAAATGGTTTTGGAGGTCAGAAATCATTGTCTGAAACAGTTAGCACTTCTCCAGTGATGTTTTGACTGTGTCATCGTCAGTTTTGTGCACACAATGTGGATGAGCTACAACAGGTAAACATCAGCAGTGTGGACGCACTTCACTGTGACCAAATATTATGCTAGAGTAGCAATATGTAAAGTTTGTTTGGCTGAAATATCGTGAGGGAACTGGTTCACTACGACTGAGGACACGACACACTGAACAGCATACAGTGTTCAGTTTCTCATTACTACTAGTAAACATTCATTTTCACTAATACTTATTAGATTAGACATTACTGTGAGTAATAAGGTAAGAAGTTTTAGTTATTTGTAAGTAGTGAGCATTTAAAATGCCTAGGCATAGGCCTATATCCTGTCTTCTGATCTCATTTGGTGAGATGTGTTCTATTTAGTTTATATCATTACTTGAAACTTGTTCTCCAGGTCATCTCCTTGAGGGGGTTGTGTTTTATTTTTTTATTTATTTATTTTTTTTTTTTTTTTGCTTTTCTGCTATAGTTGCTAAGCACACATTCCCTGTGATCAGACGTGACTCTCTGGAGGCAGTTGTGAGAGAAATCCTCACTATTTGTCGACACTGAGATCATGATATTTTCTTTCAATAACTGAATGTAATTCTCTCGGGCCCACAGTTTAAATTTAGGGGAAAAATTTTCCATTATCGTAACCTGACACAGTATTAGTTCTTATTTACATACACCTTTAGGGATTTGATTATCATGTTACTGTCCCAGATGTGGTAAAATATCATCGTACAACAGCCACTTTTGTGGTTTTAGTCCATTCTTGTGTTATTTAGCTAAAAAGATTCAATTGTAGAGTCAGATTGGATCAGCAAACTCTTCTTTTAAACTGTCTATAAAGCAGAATAGCTTCCCCAGTGCAACAGATCTCCTTACATCACCTGTTTACCAGAGTCTACCCGAAGTTTGCAGTTATATGCCTTTGGCAGGAGACCCACAGTGCAACAATGCTCTTATTATGTGGGAATGAGAGGTATGTTCACATAAAGCTGACCTTGTAGGAACTGTTCTTTTTAAACTATAAAGCTACCCCACCTAAGGTCACCTTAATCCCTCTGTTGTACCTCTTCTGTCTTCTATGCAGTGAGCTATAAGTGGAAGAGCGTGTGTATGAAAAGCAGTCCAGCTTCTTTCTGAACGTTGTAGTTGAATAGCATGCTTCCTTTCACTGTCAAGGTGGATCGCCTCGCATGATTCAATGGCTAGGTGTGTGTAGTCATGCTTTCTTAATGTCGTAAAGGGGAGTTCCTCATTCATTCGCCTGTAAAGGTTATGGCATTACTGATGTCTCAATATTGGATGCTGAATCACAAGCTGTCATGAAGCTGATGATCTGCTTATACACGGCCATGATTCACAGTATTTGGATGCCAGCTCGTTGGATGTGGAAAACCCATCTTGTGTTTCTGTCTTGAACGCAGACTGCCATTGCATTTTAAAACCAGGGAGAGTAGCTCAGTGTTAGGAGCCATACCGGGAATAGGAAGCACTTTCTTGTCTCGCACTTGTTCCCTTGATTGAGCCGTCTAAACAGCATCATATCCAGGAGTAGGCCTAAATCTTCTCTGTGCTGTGCAAACTACGTATAGAGGAGGGTAGGGCTTGTGGGAGGAAAAATGCAGCTAATTCAATGTAGATCTATCATAGTTCTGCAATGCCAGGCAGGCATATTTTGATAAGAGTCCCACTCTTAAACTTTCGAATGGGTTGTTCTACTACATTTATCTTCATAGCTTTACAGTACACTTTTTATCCTAAGCAGCACTAATTATTTGGGAAGTCCACCAGGAGCGGTATGTCCTTATGTGCTGTTAAGCGCACAAAGCAGTAGGGTTTTCTGAGTAACTCTGTAGTTGTGAGATTTCGTACTGCGGTATCAATCGGCTACATTGCCTTAAAGTGTCAGTGCACCCAAAGTTAAAGAAATGCAGTCATTTACTCACCCTCATTTTTTTTTCAAGTCTGTTTGCATTTTGTCTTTGAGAAATAAAAGAGATTTTGAAGAAGGTTTTGGACCCCATTGACTTTCATTGTGACAAAGAAAATAATTAGATGTTTTCCAAAATATCATCTTTTGTGCTCCATCTATGCAGGTTTGAAACTACTGAGGGCATGTTGATTTTGTTTGTTTGTTTTTTGGGTGACCTATAGCTTGATTAATCATCTTGACTGTGTCAGATCTCACTACCTGTGTTATACAATGGGTAGTTCTGGTCCGGGTTTCTTGCTGGTAAATGCAACGTACCAGCAGAACGACACTCTTTAGCTGTGACTGACTATTTTTAACAGTGTAGCAAACCTGTTCAATGGACTTTGCTTGCATAATTTAGGCCTGGTTTCACAGACTAAGACTAAGCCAGGATTAGGCCATAGTTTAATTAGGACATTAAGTGGTTTTTTTATAAACATGCCTTAGAAAAAAAACATTACTGGTTTGCGTCTAAAGACAAAACAAAAGCACTGATATATTTTAAGATCAGTCAGAGCAAGTTTCTTTCAGTTGAAACAGCTCAGATTTACATTTTAGTCTATGACTAGGCTTAAACCTTGTTTGTGAAACAAAATCGTAAATCGATTTTAATTGATTTTTTTTTTGTGTGTTTTGTTTGGCAAAGTAAATGGTGTACCAATTATTACTCTGGAAGTTTTGCTTTCCTTTTTTTTTGGGATTGTATGAAGGCTGCCTGTGCAGAGACCCCCCCCCCCCCAATCAGAAGTTATAAGAAGACTCTTGTTTGCAGCTTAAGTTAAGCCAGGGCTGCTAATTGCCCTTAGCCTGCATGTCATCTGCATGGAGAGGTTTTCTAATGCTAACATAGTGCCATGTAAGCTGAAGAGGCACTTAGAAATGAAGTATCCTTTCCTCAAAGAAAGAAGACTTGGCTTTCATCAAACTGGCAGAAGATCAAGAACTGTGTGAAGGCATCTGACACAATACAAGAGTCTAGTTACTTATTGCTGGAGCTTATTGAAGTGGAAAAAATGTGATTGCTGAGACGCTGGTTTGATTGTGTCATTTTGTGCATCAAAAAAAAAAAGCAGTCGTTCTGAGCCTTTTTGAGTTTATTTGCTTCCCCCATTTATACAATTTTTTGACTATAATATCTCATTTAATACATGGTTGCCAGTGGTCATTTTAAGAGACTCAAGTTCTTTGTCAGCCAGTTGTTGCTTCAGATATGAGAGCCTTTTTTCATTTCAAATATTAAATTACATTGACTTCTCAAGCCCTAATTTCTAATGCTAATATGTATGCAGATTTTTTGACCTCATATTAATTGAGACAAAACAGATTATTTGTGCTTTTGAAGAAAAGAAAAAAAATCTTCACACAAAAGTGCCAGTCAGAATTAACTAGTGAAGACAAAGGTGTTTAAAAATGGGGAAAGTGATACATACTTTAGGTTCATATCAGTTTTAAACAACACTATTGATGTTAAAAGTCCATGGAGCATGCCCATTTATTATGGTTTTTGAAAACAAATCATTCTGATGTATTTTATAGAGTCTGTACTATATATATTTATTTTTTGCAAACTGGTTAAACTGGTTTTGCAGTCATAACAGTAAAGAGTAATATTAATGATAGCAAAAATATCACTTTAGCTGTCCTTTCTTTGAATTTCTCTTTTTAAAACCATGAGAATGAAAATGTGTTTTTTGTTGCAATACTGTGAACTTGAGATAAAGGCCACTGCATGTTTGATACCTTGGAATAACACTTTGCTTTTATCACTACATGCTTAAGTGGACAATGACTTTGCATATTTGTCATTAAACACTCTTCTTTTCACTATCCATCCATTTGCCACCATAACTTTTGTTGTTCTGCTGGGAGATGCTGAGAATGTCTTTGTTTAGCAAGTAATTACTGTAGTTCCTTTCTGGTTCGAGCAGCTTAATTAGGTGCTGCATGCTAACAGATTTAAAGTGCAGGGCTCCTCTGTGATGGAGAGCCAAAAGCAGCTCTCATCTCTGCATGGAGGAAGGGAGGAATATTAACTTTGTTGCGTCTTGGCTCTGTATGCATGCATGTGTGTGTGTGAGATGGATCTCCTGGTGTGATTAATGTGCGTTCTCAGAGCAGTAAACCACTTGTAGTGCTCCGTCTTTACAGTGCCACTGATTACTTGCTTTTGCAGCTTACATTTAATTACAAGGTGACCTCACACTATCCATACACTCCATCACCGCATTGTGACGAGCTGCTCTTTGTGTGGGGTGAAAGTACTGTAATGTTTGAACTTGAATGCCATGTCCATTCAACCTCAGTCTGCAGGATGAGTCATTTCCTGTTCAGTCTGTTTATATGCTCCACATTCATATATTTAACTGCTCTTTTTGCCACAAAGCTGTCCCTGCACATCCCAAGACACCTTCCTACAATAAACCAGAGAGTTTTTTTTGATAGATGAGCCTTCTCTTTCTATTAGCAGCCCCATTTCACTCCTTCCATGCTAATAACCATCTAATTCTCACTGTTTATGAGCTGAAGATCAGTTTTCTCCTGTGTGGCAGGTGTTAGTTTGACCTCTACTTTCTTTGCTCTCTTTACCTGTATATCTGCATCGTTATGTGCCTTCATTTCACATGCTAATATATGTTTATTGGGTTTCTCTTTTGATTAGATGTCAGGTATAATTTTTGGAAAGCAAAAGATAACCAAATTAACGTCAGTAGCTTGAAACTTTTATTGCACAATGTCCCTCCTACTGTGAAGTCAAAGTTTCTTTCAAGTGCCCTTTTTCATTGTGATTGCTCCAGGTGTTTGTGTTAGAACTGGACTGAAGAAATAGGTAGAAATAGGCTCACGCAGCTGGGCATAAATAGGCAGTCATGTAATCTTACCACTTTGTATGTGCTCACTTTTAATTTTTAATCAGCCTCCAGTGGATTGAAACGTGATTCTGTTGAAGGAATGGAATTTCACAGGTGATTCCACCTGCTTGTGTCACATTGGCTGATTATGGCCATGCTCTGATGTCTGCCTTTTCCAGACTGACTGTCCTGAGAAAAGATCGCCATATGTGCTAGTCAATTATGAGATGCTCGGCGTCTTTTGGGATTCTTAGAGCTCTGCAGAACGACTGATCAAGAGAGCGCTCTGGGGTGTTCAATTCATCTCACAGAGCAAGAACGATTTCCCTATTTACATCATTAACATGGCAACGCTTCATTTAGATTTGACAACTGGTTGATGTTATGGACTGTAAAAGCTCATTTATTAGTTAATGTCATGAGAAAAGCATGCTTTATATAAACCGAAATATCATTCATTAAGCTTGATTTGATATCTAAAAAGGTCTGAAAAGATTTTTTTTTTAATTATTATTTATTAATTGAATGGGGGATGTACAAAACTGCATATTTTAAAAATTAACTAGTGTACTGCTTGAATGTCTAGTCAAGTTAAGGACAGCCTGTATAATTAGGCAGGTTTCAGATTCATCTGTCCATATTTGGATGTATTTCTTAGGGAGCGTTTATATAAGACCAGCTGAACCCAGTGAACTATAGATGCATATTTAAAATTATACTGTTAACTGGAAAACGTTTTAAAAACAAAGCACTTGTGGTGAGGTGGTCCCAAAAAAAGTCTGAAATGCAACACAATGGAAGTTGGTCTGAAAGCATATGGATGTAGATGTGGTGCTTTTAAAGTACAAAGGGGTTTAGTGTGAAAACTGTATTGCATCCTGTCAACATCTTAAACATACATTAATATCCAGGGATTTTCCTGCATTGAAAAATTTTTGGCGGCCGCCAAAATGACTTTTTGTCCTGCCAAAGCTTTATTTGATCAGTTAATGTAATTAACGAGTGATGTAAATGACTGCTGTGCTTGTGATAGTGTGCACGTAAACTGAGAGAGAGAAAGAGCAGAGAGCCCCTCAATGCACACTCACTCTCTGTCTAATTGTCTTACCTCTCCCTCCCTTAAAATCAACTGACTTGACGGTAAAATGTCGGAAGACCGAATCCATGTTTCATGTGGTGCGTTTGGAAATTTATTTTATTTATATTTTTAACTTGAACTAATTACCGGTGGTGTGAGTTGTGCTAAAAACATGTCTCTTTATCTTTACTGACGTTCAGCACAGGCAACTAACATAAAACACACTTTCAATAAAAGAAGCATTTTCCGTGTTGACACAAATCCTTTGCGATGCCCTAACAACTGGGATTAGCACACAACACATTCACATCTGCCAATGTCCGATTCACGACATAACGGCTTATTTTAATGAATGGTTAAAACAACTGGTCTGTCACCGGTCACAGCACTCACCTCACAAGACGTCACTGTCTGAATCGGTGAATAACAATAACAAATGATATTTTAAGCTCCTTATGTAGCCGAATCTGCGCTGGTTTGAATGGGCCGCCTCCAGTTTTCCCTTTGTTTTGCTTCCATCTAGTGCGGTGACGTAATTGTGAGGTCGGCCCTACATGACCCTAGTTACCTGTGGTTGGCCTAGCCGTGCGTCACTCAGAAAACAACCGGCCAAAATCGACCTGTTCTTAGCAGAGGTCCTGAGAGAAGGGCTGTAAAAATATATTGAGATACTTAATATCTTAATATGGTACTTATACCGCAAATATATATTCTTAAGGACATCGGAACCTAAAATAAAACTCCAGAAAGGTTTAAAATATGGGACCTTTAATATCACCGCAAGCGTCACGCGCGCTTCAGTAGGAGTAGTAAACAAAACCGCGCGTCTGCGCCATTCATTAACACAGAGACAAGCAGAATTAATATTTAAATAGTCTTTTGCGGCTTAATATTTACAAATACTAGTGGGAGTGTGTGCGCACGATACAGAGAGCAGAGGAGAATCGTAAGCGCGACCATATAACGTAGAGACAGAAATGACATGCCGTTGTGTAAATAAGATAAATAACATAAGGCTATTTAGTTTGCTTAATAAAAGAACAAGGTAAAGACTTGTTCTATAGGAAAGGTAACTTTAAATGACTTCTGTTGTGATCTGGCGCAAGTTATGTAGATTATTGTGATGGTTTTTATCAGCTGGTTTGACCCTCATTCTGACGGCACCCATTCGCTGCAGAGGATCCATCCATTAGTGAGCAAGTGATGTAATGCTACATTTATCCAAATCTGATAAAGAAACAAACTCTTCTACATCTTGGATGGCCTAAGGGTGAGTACATTTTTAACTAATTTTAATTTTGGGGTGAACTATTCCTTTAAATCAGCTAGACAACAGTGGTGGATCAGATTGGAGTTAAACCCTCTAGGGAGTTGGGCTTCCAGGAGCAGAATTATCATAAACCGACTGATGTTTCTCTTAATGCGGCATGCGGCAAGTGTTTTTATTATGTGAATGCAGTGTTGGATGTTTTTGGTGATACTAACACGTATGTTTGTGTTGCAAACAGGAAGCCAGAGAGGAGGTCATTCCGTGCATATGCTGCTGTCCTGTACATCGATCCCAGAATGAGGATCTTCATTCAGGGTCACAAAGTCAGAACCAAGAGATTGTCCTGTTGCTTATATAACCCTAGGTAAACACGAAAAATACCAGTTTCACATATATTTGGTTTTTATAGGTTTTTTTCTATATATGTGGTTTTACCACATATATAGGTTTTTTAACACCAAATTGACCTCTTAATGTTGTGAACTGAGTGAAAAAATGCTAGTTTACAAGTTTTTTTTACTAGTAGTTCTTGTGAACTAAATCAAGTGTGAAAACTCCCTCAGAGGCGGTGGCAAAAAAATCTTGACTCAATATATAAGTTACGCATTCTTTTCTTTTAACTTCTAGGATGTACAAATACACATCAACGCGCTTTAAAACCCGTGCGGAGCAGGAGGTCAAGAAGGCAGATCACCTCTCGAAACTTGGTGAGTTTAACCTCAGTCCAAATAAATATCTCAAAGTTGACTAGAATTGGGCGTTAAGGGAAGTTGACTTCAGGCTTTGTGGCTTCTAATAGCATTTCCTCTAACTGACCGTTTCTGTTTTTAACCTCTTCAAATACGGAACCACATGTTTTGACAGGATATAGCGGCTCACTTTCACATGCAATTGGCATATTTATAAATTTATCTTTTTGTAAATTTATCTTCCCTTGATGAATATTGGAACAAAGGAAGAAAAGTAAATGTTTTTGACTGGATTCTCAGTTAATTAGACTTTGTGCTGTAAAATCAAATCACTCATGTCCCTTCTTTCTTTCTTCTTTTTCTTGTGCATATGTTTCACGTCCTCTCTAGCTGAGGAGAAGGCACGAGAGGCCGAGAGTAAAGCTCGTGCCCTGGAGTTAAAGCTTGGTGATGATTTATCCAAAGAAGCCAGAGTGAGACTTCACAACCACCCCAACACACACACTTCAGATCTCAGTCACATTCCCCTTTTCCACCAAGGCAGTTCCAGTGCTGGTTCGGATGCAGAGCCTAGTTTCATACCAGTTCTTTGTTTTTCGACACCCAAAGCACCAGCTCCGAACCAGGAAAAGTGATTCTTAAGTAACACCAAAACATTGCTGGGATAGAAGAGAGAACCACTTGCATCAGGGGCTGGGTACGGGGTTACCATGACCAACAAGACGAACAGAAACTTTTGGACCACCATATTTGAAATAACAGCTAAACGCGAACACGTTTGATTCGCCGTGTTTGGATGCCGAAGTAGGATCGCAAAGCCATGAACGTCAATAGCAACTCAACATCCGCCATTGTTGATAGTTTTTTTTTTAAGCTTGTTCAGGATGGATCTGCGCTGTGAGGCATCAGGTTGCTGCGGCAGCGACTGGAAAGCAGACGGCTCTTTTTGCTTTTGGATCGCACTCGCGGTGCGTTAGTGTGTTGTATGCCGATCAATCGATTGATCTGTCTGCATGTCGCCGATGCACCTCGAACAAGAACGTTGTGTTTGGCGCTGCTGCGGACGCGCTAGTGAAACGAAACTTGAAACTTATTCAGTGATGTAAGACCTGGCTCTGTACTGGCTCTCTAGCCTGTGGAAAAGCAACCGGTTCTTAAAGGGCTCGCCTGTCGAACCAACTAAGAACCGGCAATAGCACTGGCTCTGAACTAGCACCTAGTTCCTGCTGGTGGAAAGGGGGTATCTGTGTACTTGAATGACCGGAAATGCAGTCCAGGGTAATATGCAACAAGTCTGTGTGGTGTGAAAGTCAATGTTATGGAGGAGTGACCTCTGGTGGCGAGCGAATGGAAGTCCATGGACCTGATTCATGACATAGGGATGATACTGATGAGTAAAGATGTG
>JAUZSZ010000095.1:39562793-39572980 GCA_034780575.1 Labeobarbus marequensis | reverse complement strand
ATATAACAAAAGCTCTTGGTTCAGTTGAGCATAACTGGATACACCTGCATCACACATTTGAAGGCCTCAACAGTATTCTATAGTAAGGCATTGTGGGAAATTGAGTTTTTGAGGGGAAAAAAAACTTTTTCCATAGGACTTTAAGTAATCATGTGTACTGGGGACCTATAGAGAGCACAGTCCTGCTTTATTGCTGTTCCCCATGTACCTTTGCGTAGGGTAATTGAACGTGAGTTTAATGTTGATGTAGTGAGTTTTTTAAGTGAAAGCTACAAAGAGCAAGGGTTTATGGTTAATGTAGTTCGGTTGATGCTTTTTAGAAAGACAGGAGTCTACCACAAGCAGGGGTTTCAAAACCGCTGCCAGGCCTCAGCGAACAAGTAAGGGTTTCAGAAATGTGGCTTAGTCCCAAATAGCACCTTCAGAACTGAGGTTAGAGAATGTATGAATGTTTGCACCCATCATGCAGTTGGAAATTTACTGAGAGTTCCTCGGAGGTGAAGAACCCTGTTCTGTGGTGCAAAGTGAGTCCTCCCTCCTTATAGTTGGGGAAATAAGCTGGGGAAATTTGTCTCATTTAACCCTGAATGCTGGGGATTTACAATGGATGTGAGCCAAGCTCTGATGTGCGTGCATGTAGCCAATATTTTAGATGTATTGGGCCTGATTCCCAGTCCAGTAGTGAAGATGAAGTGTCAGAGGAAGGCAAAGGGAGTTATCTGGGAATAAAACTCAGCATGTTCAGTATTTTGTTAAAGTCTCAGTGCAGATATATGGGAATGATGGATTCTGTGTGTTCTGCATGGAGTTTGATTTAGTTTGTGTGTGTATGACCAGATTTGGGACGATGAACTGGAGAAGTCAGCAACCTACTGGGCAGAACAGTGCCAGTGGGAACATGGACCTAAAGACCTACTGATGTCCATCGGACAGAACCTGGCAGTGCACTGGGGAAGGTATGAGTACAAGCATGTTTACAAAGACCATATCACCATATGTCTGTTCCTGTAACATAACTGGTCATACATGGTGCTAACAATGTTGTGGAAAACCTGGACATATTTGGGAATTTTAAAACTGATTTTCAGGGCTGGAAAAGTCTCTACAGAAGTCTCTATGTTCATTCAGATCTTTTTGCTATATTATGAACATTTATTTGTCTTATTTAATTTTTTTTATGCATTTTACTTTTTATGCATTTTTCCAAATCACTTTAAGTTGCTTTAACATTTAATACAATTTTGCAGCCAAAAAGGGTCCATTGTCAATAGTATAGCAATCCAGTCTCTTTCTTTCTAAAAAATCCTAAATTTTTCCCCAAAACTTCTCAGGTTTTCCACCAAGTTTTCGTGCGATTCACATTTTATTAATTCAGACACCTTGCAATATAGTTTCCAATGAGTAGTCATAACCATTTTACGAAATGGTGATTCTGTATGAATTTGCACAATGTGAATCATATGAAAACACACAATTTCCACCCCTAAAAATAATTGTCAGTGGGGCACAAGCAGGTTGTATGCCGTAAAATATCGTAAAATAGTTACGAATTGCCATTAAATTTTGTTGTAATATAGCAATTCATGAAGCACAGCTCACACAGAAGTTGTCACTTTCCAACCATGCAGCTTTCTGTTTATCAACACTGCGAATAATCTTGATCAACTTGATCTGTTGCGAAATCTACGAGGAGAAATATTTCGCCGTCGTGCAAAACTCTAGTAAAGAATCTTATTGAAATTTTAAAAATGAAATCGCACCTTTACATTGCATCAAAAGTATACATTTTATCAGTTAATGCATTCACTGGGAATCAAACCCATGAGTTTGGCATTGCTAATTTTTACTTAAACTATTATGGATAAGCATTTAAACTCTATTAATTCTGATTTACAACATACAAACTTAAATGCGCCCAAGTGATCTCCAAATGATCACCCAAGCTAATTTCATATTTTTTTAGTTTTTATCCAATAATCAAAAGAAATTGAAGTAAATGTCATGGTTTGATGCATACTGTTCTTTAAGTTGCTTTGTGTGAAAACATCTGGCAAATGAATGAATGTAAAAGCATTTTACATATAAAACACTATTGATGTAAAGAGTGTTTGTTCCTGTGGTCTTGTACTCGATGGTATTACTGATTGTGTCTCTCTCCTGATAGGTACCGTTCTCCAGCATACCATGTGCAGGCCTGGTACGACGAGGTGAAGGATTACACCTACCCTTACCCGCATGAGTGCAACCCCTGGTGCCCTGAGCGCTGCTCTGGACCCATGTGCACCCACTACACACAAGTGAGTGAGAAAGACCAGTTGGCTTACAGTTTACAAACAATTATCCCAGTGGAACTAAACAACATGACTTTGTGTATGGTTTTAAAACTTGCGAAGGTGTGCATGTGCCAGCTAGCGTTTCTCCTCACCAGCAGAGTTTAATAAGTAGCATGTGTGACCTGCATTAAAAGAGAAATGCTTTTGAAAGAAGCTAATGGACTGCAGCCTTGACCACTGTTCATTAACCTCACACAAAACAGTGTCATGCAACGCACTTGTAACATGGCCCCAAAATGTTTTTGGACACCTAAGCTAAAAAAAAAAAGTTTGAGTTTCATTCCATCACATCAGTGTTTGCAGATACCACTTGGATTTGATATTGTATTGTTTAATTCTTTAATAATAGTCCAGTGATGTTTTTTTCTTCAGCATCAAGCATATACTGTATGGTTGAGATTCTTTTTACCATATTTGATGTGATCTATGTATGTACACTGATGAATTTTTATTTCCAAATTAACTCTGTTCTTTTTATAAAAGCGATAGTGTTGCTTCTTTAGAAGACCGCTTCTTTATTTAACCACTCGATTCAGATGAACCACTTTTATTGTACTTTTTGAAGCGTCAAAATTTTGGTTGCATGGACTTTCAATGAAGGGACCGGAACCTCTTATGTTTCATTAAATATCTTCATTTGCATTTCAAGGATGCACAAAAGTCTTATGGGTTTGGAACGACATGAGGGCATGTTGATGATGACAGATTTTTCATTTTTAGGTGAACTGTCACTTTAAGTGTTATACTTTAGTTTGGGGACCATTTCTCACTGTTAACTAACTATTAACTATGAATTTTGCCTCAAACTCCTAATTTGCTGCTTATTAATAGTTAGTATGGTAGTTATTAAGTTGAGGTATGGGGTAGTATTAAGGGATCTAAAATGTGGTCATACAGAATAAGGCATTCTAAAGTGAATAAAGCAAATATGCTAGTAAAATGCATTAGTAATATGCATAACATGCTAATAAGTAGTTAATAGTGAAAAATGGTCTCTAAACTAAAGTGTTATCAAGTGTCAAAATACTATTTAGGGACATTTTAGGTAAACACTAGTAACCCATGCATTTCTGTGGTTCTTTTTTTTTTTTTTTTTGAAAATGGTATTTGAAAAAGTAATTTTGATACTGTCAAAACATATCAAACATGCCAGATCAAACAGATGCAATGCACTAAGAAAAGGAGAGCTGGAACAAGAGACCAACCAAAGTTCAAGAGAGACAACAACAGGGAAAACTGAGGACAAAAGGAGGGGCTGAGCAATAGCCTCATGTCCTTTCAGACTTTATCTCTGAGATGAGTTTGTGAGAATACACATTCGCTCAGCTCTGAAAGCAGGTCACAAGCATCTGGAAGCCGTTCCCAGACTCCTGAATCATTTTCCTGTTTGACCCGAATTCCTTTGAAGATTCAGAACACAGAGTCGTAGGGGATCCGCGCCAAATCTGTGCCACGATTCTCCCTGTTTCCCTCCTCTCTCACATGAACAGGTCTGGAAGCCCCACGATCTTCTCTGTGCCAGACGATCCCTCAGGGTTTAGCTTGAGTTTGTGTTTTTTGAGAGTGATTAGTTTGCTATATCATTGTCCCATGGCCAAAACCGTCTGTGGCCTCTACAGAGGAAATGCATTCCCGAGGGAGAATTGAGACGTGCTTCCTCGATTGCATTCTATGAGGTTATATGCAATCCAACTACGGTTTAACTGTATGTACGAAAAAAAAAGTCTGAGTAAGCACTTCCCTTTCATTTCACAGTCAAATGGTTTGGCTCGTTCTGCAGGGCTGCACCTGGTGAACCCTATTGTGTTTAAGCGAATCAGTGAGGGCCTTGACCGCAGCTCAATGGGCTGCACACAGACATTATTTTGTTTGTGTGGATAAGTGTGGATGAAGGGAAGTTTTTCAGGAAACTGGCCCGGTCACACTTGAGGTGCTTCTCCTTCCGCCCTACAGGGTAGAATGAAAGAGGGCAGTCTCTATTCAAGGCCCCCGTGGCTCCATCAATCTACCGTTGCTGCCTTAGAACGGAGACCACTTCCTGCTGGGGAACACCTCCTCCTCAGAGGGGAGTCGATATGGATGTCTTTTCGATAACCACAGCAAAGAGACATGCATCTTTCATGCAAGCAAAAAGAAAAATTATTTGGAATTAACTTTATATTAGGTGTCTTGACAAACATGTTTGCTGCTATTGAGGTGGGATAAGGGTAAGGTTAGGTCTCATGACGAAAACGTACCTCTGGGAACTTTTCCCGAGTCGTAAAATTCGTACCGCCATGTACGTTTCGTGACATATTCGATGTGAAATGTCCACTGGGTGGCACTAAAAGTGTCTTCATTTTTTTCCCCAGAACAGATGAACGTATATATGGTATGTTTTATGTGACACTGGTTTTGTAGGCGTCACCGCAGTTCTGAAATTCGAATGTGACACAAAAACGCAATCGCAAGCATGCCGTTTTAGCTTGTTTTTCAATCTCTCATCTTTCAGCTCTTTCATTGTGTGTCATGTTTTGATGGGATTTGTACGCAAAGATTCTGCATCCTAAGTCCAGTTCTGTGCGTCTGAGCTACAGAGCAAGCTTGTTACGTCTGGAAAGCTAAACATATGGAGCTGTAATCATAACTGTGTACAAAAACGATTACAAGTGCTCAGTGTTTTATCGCATCTAGTGTTCATTTCTGTTGGAAACTGCAGTGACATATTGGTACGTATTTTGCGTCTTGCGAAAAAGTTCCCAGAGGTAAGTTTTCATCATGAGACCAGGTAGGTTTTGTTGTATAGTTAGGGTGAAGGGTAGGGGTAAGGTCATCAGTGTAGTTACTACATAAATTAATCACAGATGTAATTACATCCTTGCTGAAAAAACAGCCTAAGCTGGTTTTCATCGGTCTTCCAGCCTGGTCATAGCTGGTTGTAGTTTTTGCAGGCTGGTTTTAGAGGGGTTTTGACCACTTCTTTAGCTGGTCAGGCTGGGAGAACAACAGACCAACCAGCTAAAGACAGCTGAACATTAGCTTGACCCTGTGAATATTAGGAGACCAGCTGAAACCAGCTACTTCCAACTTAAACCAGCTAAGACCAGCCAACCTGCTTAGGCTAGTTGTGTATATACATGAAAACATACATATATACACAACTAGTGCATTGTATCAGAAATTTGCTGACTTTCTTCTTGAGGTTGCCAGTTGATGTGATTACAAGATTGCTTAGAAAAAAAAAATAACACACTGCTGTTCAACATTCCAGATGACTTAGATGATAGTATTTATGGGCAAATCCCTAATCCTGAGCAAACACCACTACTAATAGCGTTTCTCTTCATTTGCAGCTGGTCTGGGCCACGACCAACCGTGTCGGCTGTGCTGTTCACACGTGTTCGCATATGAACGTGTGGGGAGAAATCTGGGAGAACGCCATCTATCTCGTCTGCAACTACTCACCCAAGTAAGACCAGCTCTTTCTGCTGATGTTTATTCACTTAACACCAGATGGCTAATTACTATTCCTGATGATGAGCCTATGGAACGAATCTTTCTTACAGCAAAGGTTCTATCCTTCAAAACATGGAGGCTATAAACAAAGTTTCATCCTTAGGAAAATGGAAAAGTAAATGGAGAATTTTAGGAAAGGAAAACATGGGCAGAATATGCTGTTCTTTTCCAAGCTAATGATTTAATTTGGCAGCTGGGGATTGTTTTCCTAAATCAGTCTTGAGATCTGTGAGAGTATGTGATGATGTGTTTTGAGTGCTCAGTCAAATGTGCAGGTTTTGTAGTTGTTTCCAAACTCATGCTGAACCCGTGCCCTTTTTTTTTTAGGGGTAACTGGATCGGGGAAGCCCCGTACCAGCACGGCCGCTCCTGTTCTCAGTGCCCACCAAGCTATGGAGGAGGATGCAGAGACAACCTCTGTTACAAAGGTTAGCAGAATGATGCTAGTAGAATGATTATTAAAGATATACCACATGGAAGTCTAAATCTAGCTTTTGGTTTTTTGTGATTTTTGTTTATAGGAGACCCTGAACGTCACGAGTCTCCAGATATGAACGAGGTGGAGAAGCCGCAGGAGCCAGTGCAACCTCGAACTACTCCAACTAAGCTTCAGCCCAAAACCTATTCCCCCCAAAAACCTGCAAATGCTAATCCTTCCTCAACCAAGACTGCAAGAACTACCTATCTAGGTTAGTGTGAAAAATATTACTTGAAATAATAAATTTTTTTTATAATAATAATAATAATAATAATTATTATTATTAGTATTATTTATTTGGATTTTACATTGTTTTTTAATTAAATATAAATAAAAATAAATAATTGCAGTTTTCAATATCTACTATTTTTGTTATTTTGCCTTTCAGCACAAAATATTAAGTGTGAGACAAAAATGAGGGACAAATGTAAAGGAGCAGCTTGCAACAGGTCAGTGTAAAATAATTTGATATTTCTTTAAAGATTTTAAGATATGTTCAGTTCAGAAAATTTACTCTTTTTTTTTTTTTTTTTTTTTAAGGTACAAATGCCCAGCAAACTGCTTAAATAAGAAGGGGAAAGTGTGGGGAACACTGTACTATGATGTTGTAAGTTATACTTTGAGATTTCATATGGTCTTGTTTAAGTGGGTAATGTTAGATTTACTTCTTAATTCCATTTTTTCTCCTATTATTTTAGCAATCGAGTATTTGCCGTGCTGCTATCCACTATGGAATAATTGACAACAATGGAGGCCTTGTGGACATCACGAGAAAAGACAACTTCCCATTTTTTGTAAAGGCAACCAAGAATGGCGTAGAGTCATTCAGGTAGTCTAAATGTTATGATGATATCAACTGAATTCAATTTGTCCACAATTCACTATCCACGTGAGAGTTATTGGAACTAATCTGCATTGTTTGATTTTCTTTTCAGTAAATACAAACCTGGCAATGCATTTACAGTGTCGAGAGTGGAAGGTGAGTATTGTTATTGTCTTATCTTCATAATTATTGAATGCAAAATTAGTGTGTTTTTGGATATTTCATTTGAAGTTAATATATTGTATGAATATATAATGTACTAAATTGCAGTGTCATCATTACAAATGTGCAATTACAAATATATTTAAATACATGACATACAAGTATCAGTAAGAATGACATTGAAATAAATTTTAGTTTAGCATAAATGCTTGTCAGTACATTCATTAGTACACACGAACTACATTTCAAAGAAAGTATATTATGAAATTATACAAAGATCCTACTTAAATTGGACAAAAAACATTAAAATGATGAACTAATTGCATTTTATATAAATTGAAACTATATTAAATTGCAATTAAGTCGCCTAAAACACTGCATTCAGTTTGCACTTTATTTTATTTCTGTAACAAACACAGTTTTTAATGAGTATGCTAAAGGTGTATTATTATGTGAATGCAAGTATTCTCATTGATCTCATATATTTTCCAGTATGCAGTCTGTTTCTTAATTAAAGCTACTCAAATGACTGGCGAAACGTCTTCAGAATAATGTATTTTCCCCTTCTTTAGAGCAAACAATAGACTGCTACACAACAGTGGCTGAGATTTGTCCCTTCATGGCGTCCACCTCTCATTGTCCAAGGTACCGTTCAATGTATTGCAATATTCGCCATATACACTCCATATCAGGTCAATTGTAAGTACTTTCATTGCCATAGCAATGCACCTTACCAATTTCTCCTCTATTTCATCAGAGTCTTCTGCCCAGCTAACTGCATAAATGAACCTTCATATTGGGCTCCAGTGGTTGGCAGCAACATCTACGGAGATGTGAGTACCTGCTTCAGTCTGAGAGCATCCATACAGGGCTGAGAGAGATGGGAAATGAGGTAGAACAGGGATTTGTAGTCAAGCACTTAAGAGTGCTAAAGTGAGCGTGCTGGTCTTGTGGTGAGGGTCGACCGCGGTAATTGTCTGGGTGAGTCTAAAGGGAGTTTTCGGTGAAGGTGGCCTCCATTGTCACCACTAATTTCTCTCGCAGAGTTTAGAGACTGATCACAGAGCAGCAGCTGGGAGAGCAGCTCTCTTACACTGACTCATGCATGCCTGAGGTCAGGACTTGGCCTTAAGGACCACTTAACTCTTTAGAGAACGGCTTGCTGTATAACTTCATCATTACAGAGGTTCTTTATTAACTTATTAATCAAAATTATGACACTAATGCATTTGATAGCCCATAAAGAAGTGCACTTAATTGTTTTTAAAGTGCATTTGTAGTTACTTCAAATCTTAAAAGTATACTTTTAAAAGTCTTTTATTTGCAGATAATATATTCCTAATGAAATCAAATGCCACTTAAGTGTACTTAACTGTTTCTTAACACACTTAAGTACACTTTTAAACAGTTCACTTTGTGATAACGTCCATTTAATTCATAGTTTTATTAAGCTTTTTCATTTATCACTTGTTTTGATGTGTTGACTAACATACATGGAAAATACTTCATTATAATGTTAACTTTTGTGTGTTATTCAGTATTACATCTAATATCAATATATTTTAAATGTGCTAAATTGCAACTACATCATTACAAATGTGTAATTTTAAATATATTTAAATACACAACATACAGATATCAATGGAAATGACATTAAAGTATATTTAAAGCATATTTTAGTTTAACATAAATACTTATCACATTCAGCAGTAACTTTAACCATATTTCAAAGATAATAGAAGTCATTTTAAGATTACATTAAAAGATGTACTTAAGTGGGTCAAAAAAGCACTCTACGTTTAAGCTAATCACATTTAATATAAATGTGAACTAATACATTTTCATTTAATTGCAGTTAACATGCCATTAAGGATCTGAAAACATTAAATTCAGTTTGCACTTAAGTATATTCTTTTGAAGTATATTATTTCTATAATAAGTACTTTTTTTAACAATATGCTAAAGGGTGCGTCTTTTCCACATAAAAAAGGCAAAGAAAAAAAGAAAATAGTGTCAATTACTATTGTCATTCCAAACCTGTATAATTTTTTCTTCCAGTTAACGCAAAAAGGAACTTCTGAAGAATATCTGAATATAATGAATGATGACTATTCATTCACCCAACTCACTCTGCATAGCTTATGTGAGAGACAGATCAAAAAGTTGTTATTCACTGATAATCTTCAGCAGGCTCTTTAGCGAGATGCCAAACACGGTCAACTCCAATTTGTGAATGGATCATTCAGAAATGGATCAGCTGGATTCATTGCAAAGCTCTGAATCAAACTGTAAGTTTAATTTACAACAATTCAAAGTCAGTCTTCAGTTATTTCTTAATTTAAACTTAAATCAGGATAATTAATTAATGTCTTCTCAGAGAGCTAGTTGTGGAACGGCCTGGTTGTGTAGTGGTGTGTGAACTCAAATGAACTTATTGCCTTTTGGCCCTTTTGGCTTGTTACAGCCACATTCCTGTGTAAAAGCTGAGCGTCTGTGTAGCTGGCCTCACATCAGAGCACGCGTTCCAGCAAGCATTAATTAACCCTCGTTATTCAGTGGTTAGGGCTTGGTAATTTGTGAAGGTATTCTTTGTTTGAAAGTGCACGAGCAATTGGATGAGTATTATAAGATCGTGACACAGACGTGTGCGATGAGCTGTGTGCTTTCATTATTCTTCATTACTGAATGGTTTTGTGGAGAGAAGCAGACAGAATTGAACCTTCTTTCCAGGTTAAAAGAATAAAACCTGAAGGTACATGCAGTTCCAGAGGGTTCACGCACACCAAGCTGCTCTGAAGCCAGGCGTCTGGCCAACTTGCCTTTTCTGGAGCTCTTGAGCTCTGGCCTCGCTCTTGTGCGTGCTGTAGACATCGAAGTGATGTCATTTGTCTAGGCT
>JAUZSZ010000095.1:39507887-39519548 GCA_034780575.1 Labeobarbus marequensis | reverse complement strand
TAACTCAAACTCTCTAGCGCCACCACTTGTCCAAACTTTCACTCATCTTTATGCTAATAACTTTTGAACCGTAAGGGCTAGAAACAAAATTCTTTTTCCTCTGATTCCTTGGCTCAAGTCGATTCGAATCATTTTCCGTCATGAAAATTTTTCTGTCATTTTGAATTTTCTGAAAAAGCTGTTTTTTCGAACTCGTCCTAGGCCGTTGCTCCGATTTTCACCAAAATTTGCAAATCATCTTCAGACCATGCTGGCAAAAAATTATGGAATTCAAGTTGATTCATCCAACCGTTGTCAAATAATGCGCGAACGAATTTGATGAAAAGCACGCAAAAATGGATGTGAGGCTATATCTCAGCAATGGTTTGGCGTATTGAGACCAAACTTGGTGTGTGTTATAACAAGCATGACTTGAGGCTACCTGCAGTGTTTCGGTGCAGTGCCACCTAGTGGTCAGGAGATATGAAAAATGGCTATTTTTGCTTAAAACTTGTGTATGGTTTGACCAAAAATCACAAAACTGGTCTCTTTAGATTTGGTGGATCACACCAAGTCGAAACATACCCAATTTTCCTATGTCAGCCATTTTTGGCATCGGCTATTTTGAATTTTGTCGTAAAATGTCGTATTTTACAAACGCGTTGACATATCATGAAACTTGGTATGCTTCTTCAGCACCATATCCTGATGGTACTCAAAAAGTTTCGGGACGGCGCCACCTTGTGGTCAAAAGTTATTGTGAAATTTTCAAAAAACGCCAAACTGCATCTGAGGCTGTATCTCTGCAAAGCTTTAACATATTTACACCAAACTTTGTATGTACCATTGTCACCTCACACTGACCACACCACATCAATTTGGTAACAGTGCCACCTATTGGTCAAGAGTGATAAACCATTCATTAGCCATTAATTATTAAATTTCCAAAACTGAAAATAACTTTTGATTGCATTAGCTAATTGTCATGAAACTGGTCTCAAAATATTCCTTGGGTCATGCTGACAACATACATACCAATTATGCCATAGTAAGCCGAACTGCCTGTCCGCTATTTTGATTTATGTTGAAAATCTACTTTTTCAAACTCCTCCTGAATCGTTGGTCCGATTTTCAGCAAATTTGACTCAGATCATCTTCAGGCCATGCTCGCAAAAAGTTTTGGATTTTGTATCGATAGACAAAAGTCATTTCTGAAACTTGTATGTCATGTACTTTTGTTTGTTTATTTCCTTCTTAGTGCTATTCCAGCATCAAAGGCTATATTCATGGCGAGAACCAGTCAATCCATACACAAGTCGATCCATGCACAAGTCTTTGTCTTCACACACATCCGGTGACAATTTAGAGACTTCAGTTAACCTAACATACATGTCTTTGGGCTGTGGGAGGAAACCGGTATGTCTTGTACTTAATTATATTTCTAATTACATGTATAATAAGAAAACTGCAATTTAGTACATTTAAAATATGTTAACTTTGAATGTAATATCAGTCTGTTAGTCAACACATCAAAATAAGTGTACTTCTTTAAAACACTGACAAATTGTATTAAAAATAATGATTTAAAATGTATTTTGAAGTAAAACTTTTAATTTGACATCATGCACAGTGTACCTTTTGAAAAAGTACTGCCCCATTGACAGCTTTTGTACCCTTTCTTCTGAGAATGTTGGAAATCTACATGAAATTAGTATTAACAATAATAAATAATGATACTGACTTGCCAAAAGTGGTGGTGAAATCAAATTATCCTTCCAGCAGATACTCACAGGCCCTGCCAACAATTACAGTAACATCCGGAAAAGAAGAAACCTGGTTTTACAGGTCTCACAGAAGCAAGACTTCAGGTCAATAAGTGCGGCGGCATGCTGAAAGACCCAGTTTGTGCTAATGTGGACTGTGTGGTTTGTCGTTTATTCAATCTGTTTTCCGATGACAGCAAAGACAGGACTGAAGCAGCATGGAAAAGCCCAGGGAAGAGCAGAGAGAAAGGGGTGTGAAAGGCAGCCAGCTGGAAATAAGTGGAGTTCTTGGAGAATGTTGAATGGCTTTTCAACACCAGTCAGCAGCCCTGTATAACCATGAAGAAAGAGGTATCTATCTACTTGAAAGAAACCTGTGGTTCATTCTCAGCAAAACAGGAGAAAAACTTTTTATTTCACTGTTGTATTTAAAAGTAATGACAGGCATGTAGTGATACTGGATGATAGAATATATGTGTCATAGATGGTTTGAATTGTTGTTACAGCAAAAAGGGTAAATTTACTCTTGACAGGCTTGAATTGCCTTAGAAATCAGTAAAAACCAATGGGTCAAGGTTTCACAGGTTACAATGTTCAAGTTTGTAGATGCTGTAACTACACCATTTGAAATAAAACATACTTCTTTTCCCATACCGTAGAGCCATGTAGGAATGATGTAGTTTTGTAGGCCAAAATGTAAAAAGGAGTTTGCATTTTAGCACTTCCAGTTCCATTGTCCTGAAGTCAGTGGGTTTTTGAATTGTTTTTCTGCTTAAATGCCTAAAATCAGTGTTGGAGGTAATGCATTACAAATAAAGCAAATTACATAATCAGATGGCTTTTTTCAAGTAACTAGTAATGCATTACTTTTAAATTTAAAACAAAATATCTTTACAAGTATTGTTTCAAATAAGCGATGAAAGTTACTTTGTTTTCCAATTTATTCACTGACGCCTCTCCTGTCCTGCGTTGAGAGAAATTGGGAGTAAGTGCAGAGGCAGTGGCACTTCCTTCAGTCTGAGGCTTATTAATTACACTTTTTGTGTGAAAGGGCCTTTACAGTTGCCAAAAGTATAACTTCTGGTTTTTGCATTACTTTCCATAAAAAGCAACAAAGTACTGCAATTAGTTACTTTTTATGGAGTGACGCAATATTATAATGCATTACTTTTAAAAGTAATTTTCCCCAACACTGGCTAAAATAAGGTCTGTGGTGAACACAAGCTCAAGATACGTTCACATTTTATTCTATGACATAAAATACATCACTAACACCCCCTTGTGATTTAAAAAAAAAGCTTTTACTTGTCTTGAAAAAGGTAGTTGCTAACACGTGTCTAAATGGGACTACATTGGGGATGTTAAACATCATCACACTGAACAGGAAAACTCATCTAATCACTAGTCACTTTGCCTCAGCATGTTTATAATCACAGTCTTGCAAATTATTGTAACTTACTGTAGCTTTAAGAGAAATATTTTTTAAATAAAGACTGAAAGAAGTTTAGTGATGGTGACATTTAAGTCATATGACTGTGGTGTAGTTTGTTTATAGCCTACGTATAGCTTTTAACTTCTGCTGATTTAATTTATGTTTCAAAATTGATCAAATTTGTGTTCATTTGTAAAGATTATCGCGATGAACAAAACGTAAGAACTACAAGCTTTTGCCAGTCACAAATCTTATTTTCTGCAATAATCCAAAAGCCAATGGAAAAATCGGGTTTTTGTCAAGGGAAGCTGGGGGATGCAAGCATATGGGTTGGCCTACAAAAATACGTCATCATTGCAAGTACTTTAATTATAGCCATTCAGAAGTAGATATTTGCCAATCTGACTTTCTGAAGGCCCTTAAAAACATGAAATGTATTATTTTCCATTGAATCTGAATCTGAACTGGATTACAAACACACGCTCAACAGGTTTTTAGTACTCACTGACAAAATATGTGACCTACTTACTGCTATAATGAAATTTTTTTCTGGTAAGTTACAGACTCAAACAGTTATCCTGTTGATTTCTGTCTTTCCATTATTGCATTAATGCATCAGATTCACAATGCCTATAGCAATATAACACAGTGGCAGTTTTTGCTAGCTGGGGACATGTCTTCACAGGTGAGGAGAAAATTGTATTCAACTTGGCTCAATTAAAGCATTACTCATGCATTAGCTATGATTAGTTTTGCAAGTGTGTGTGTTTATGAAATTACTGGTTTGACAAAAAAAAAAAAAAATCCTGTTGAATAAGTGTTAACAACTGTAGTTCTGTTTGGATAGATCCTCTAGCTGTGGCTACTGTTGCCAGGGGGGCAAATATTTCTTGTTCCATCTCTTTATTGATGTATAGCCGCCCACTAAGCCCCTCTGCTGTTGATGAGTCAGACTATCCCTCCTGAACGCCTGACCAGCACAGCTGCTAACTTGAACTTATTTCTAACCTAGAAGTCAAGAGAGAAGCTCTTAAAGGGACAGTCCAGCCCAAAAATTCACCCTCATGTCATTCCAAACCTGTATGCATTTCTTTTTGGAACACAAAAGAAGATATTTTGAAGAATGTTGGAAAACAAATATTTTTTTGGTTTCACTGATGTCCATAGTGTGGACAAAAATACCCTGGAAGTCGATGGGACATGGTTACCAGCATTCTTCAAAATATCTTAATTTGTATTTAGCAGAAGAAAGAAATGAGGGTGAGTAAACAATGGCAGAATTTTATGTTTTGGGTAGACTATCCCTTTAAACACCTACATATTGCTATAGATATTGATAGCTTCATACATAGTAATTTAAAAGATAATATTTATTCTATCCGAGTCCGTCGATGGTAGCCTACAATGCATCTTTGCAATGATCTGTGAAATTATTTTAAAACTGTGTAAAAGTGCTTCACAGGTTCAGATTATTTCTGTCCACCTTGTACAGTTTTTGTGAATAAGGTTTTGTTTGTATGGGATAATTTCTCTTTACAGTTTGTTGTGTTACGACTTGTTCTAAATGTATATTTATGCAGAAATAAGTCAAGTAATATGAAAGAATAACAAGCGCTCTTTTTGACATGGGAAAAGCTTCATCTTGGATAATAATAAGCATTTGGCGCCCTCTGGTGAACATTTTCCCACATCTATTGGTCTCTAATTTATTCAAGTTTGCATCGTCATAGCTGAGTTCCTTCCTAAACAATTTAAATTAAATTCTAATTCACTTTCCAAATTATTTAATGAAGAAAGGCCTGATAATCACACACACAAAAAATCAATCTAACATGAGCATAAACTGCAAAACATGCAATTAAAAAAAAAGTGACAGAAACAAACATATAATAGACTGAAAAATTGGTGTCGTTTTTTCTTTGAAACAATTTTCACTCAGAAATTGCTAGTAAATTTCACAAATAATTACAAAGAAATGGCAAGTAATACACTGAATTAAATGTGAAATTTTTAAGTACAAAAACTGAAATAGAATTTTCTTGTAAAACCTACTCCAATAATCTGTTTTATTTACAACAAACAACAACAAAATCACTTTTGCAGTGTATATGATATGATACAAAAGCAATGATATTTAAGGCCTAGAGAAAATCTCTATGATATATTCACGTGAAAAAAAAAAAAACAAAACAAAAAAAAAATCAGAAAGCCCTTTTTCTACATAACGCAGACAAACCCTCATGTGTTTGACATCTGTTATCTGATTGAACCATGAACCCATGAGAGTTGTTGAACTGTAATGTTTATGCCATGCCACCATCCAATAAATTAGACAATCATTTACCAGCGATCTCCATACAAAATATTTATATACTGCTTGGAGACTTTACATTGTGTTCAATTTTTTCACTCACATTAAAATTTTAACACTGCTGTAAGATTTTTTTTTATTAAGCATTAGCCTACTCACTATATGTAAAATAGAATGACTCCTTGTCCTCAGTTTTATGTGTTTATCAGCAGAGGTCATAAAGTAATTCATGTTTGTTTAACTGAGGACCTTTATACATGTGGTTAAAGGCACGTGTGGACAGTTGGCATTGTGAGACTGCTGGACATTTCTCTTGGCATGTCTGCCACTTGTCCATGTGTGAAGACCTCAGGCCCAGTGTGTGTGGGTAGCAGGGGATCTTCAGACAGAGCTGCTGCATTCAAAAGACATTCAGAATGACAAAAGGGACATTTAATAATGCAATTAATGAATCTTTGAAACTACTGTATGTATTATGAAAAGTGCTCTTCAAATATAAGGCAGCTTGTTTCTGCCATGCAATAAATAAATGAATTAAAAATGACCTTCTATCTCACAATTCTGAGAAAAAGAAAAAAGGATTGCGAGATGTTAACTTTCATTTAAGTTGCAATTACCTTTATTCTGTGGTGAAGAAAACAACAACTCGGAATTCCAAGAAAAAAGGCAAAATTGCAAGAAGTAAATTCAGAATTCCGATCAAATTCTGAACTCTGAGATATAAAAAAGTCAGAAGTGTAAGATAAAAAGTTGCAATTACCTTTTTAAAAATGTATTTATTTTTTAATTTTGTGGCGGAAACTAGCTACAAATTCCATGCAAATAAATTTGAATTTAATTGAAGTTAATACATAATATAAGAGGGCAGAATATGTGCCTATAAATCAGAATTGCATTACTTAATTAATTAATCAATGTATTTATTTTAAACCAGAAACTAGATTTAGGCCTATGGGAAACTTTTTAAGCTGTATACGTCCTTATACTTATCATATGACTTTAAAAGACTTGGAGTATACAGTAGTCCTTGGGTCATATGAGCTATTTTTATGCACTGTAAGACAAGCATCAGTAGAAAATGGACAATTTACCTATACGGACATTTTCTTTAACCCTAAAACACAACACAACGCATAATTCACAATACAGATAAAACACTTGTGAAAAACCAATATGAAAAATTAACACAGTATATTGGCAGTATATCTGATTTTTCTTACACTGAAAAATATTTGGTGTAAGATTTACTTTGAAACTTTGAATTTTCACTCAGAAACTGCTAGTGAATTTCACAAACAATTAAATAGACCTAAACATGCTATTTTAAAGACTGAAATAATATTTTATTGTCAAATGTACCGCAGTAATCTTTGTTTTATCCATGGTACAATTTTTTTTTTTTTTTTTTAAATTAGACTGTTTGGGAGAAGATTCTGGTCTCTGCTTTCATTGTATGGAAAACAGCAGCATGGACATATCTTCAAAATATCTTCTTTTATGTTACACGGAGGTACAAAAAGTCATACAAGTTTGGTACGACATAGAATCTTGTTTTTTGGGTGAACTATCCCTTTAAACTCTATAGGATGGACAGTTCGACTACCTGTGCTTGCGATACTCACAGGAGGGTACAGGAAGGATCACAGATGTGAAGTTAGGCATTGGAATATGCTCCGTCAGTATTCCTCTGGAGAGGACAGACTCTGTAGCTGTGGTGAATATAAGTGGCTCAGGATTTGACTCTACAGAAAGGAAAGAAAAAAAAAAAAAGTTACTGTTTTATTTCATTTCCAACCTGTTCATACTTTAACTGCAGGTAAATCAGAAAGAGCCCCCATTCCCTCAGAGAACTAATGGTGGGTCTTATCTTAAGCCCGAGAGCTTAGACTGAGACAGATGGACTCTGGACTGAGATCTCCTATGGAATCTTAACCAGCTCTGAGTTCACTGAAGTTTATGCTGGAGAAAGTCTACAGTAACTGTCAACGACAGTTGTCAGTTGTCAGTTGTCTCTGGACCAGCACTGCTCATCTAAGAGTCTATATACTGATCCTAAATCAGCAGTATATGGAAACCCAGAGGAACATTTTATAGTTCGGGAGAGTTTATTGAATTCTCAGCTATCTTAGACTTTTGATTTAATTTTGTTTCATATGTGTTGCACATGTTCCTCCTAAACATAGAGGAGAGACTATTTTTGAAATACATATGAATATAAATCTATAAAGCTTTTTAAAAAAGTTATTATTATACAAAAAATGCTTTTAAAAGAATATGCTTGAGTGTAGAATAACTATAATGTTTTCTGACACAATTGCATGATAACTGCTAAAATGAACTTGAACTAAACATGTATTATAGTTTAAACTGAAATTAAATGCAATATTAGATTGCTTTTTTGACCTACTTAAGTAGGAGTTAAGTAAAAGACATTCCATAATTGCTTCTATTGTCTTTGAAATATGGTTAAAGTTATTGCTGAATGTACTGACAAGAATTTATGGTAAACTAAAATATACTTTAATGTTATTTCTGTTGAAACTTGTATGCAATGTATTTAAAAATACTTGTAATTACACATTTGTAATATTGCAATTTACTACATTTAAAATACAGTAATTTACATGTGATTTAGTATGTTAGTCATCAAAATAACCAATTCTTTAAAGCACAACAAAAGATTAGTATCATAATTTTTAAAACATCATGATTTAAAATGTATCTAACATTAATTTGACAACTAAAAAGTGTGTTGAGAAACAAGTGTGTTAGGACAGACATTTCTTTTTAGTTAATTAATATTATATTGTCTGCAAGTTCAGTATTTTTAAAAATGTATAAGCTAAATATTTGAGGTTTACTACAAGTAAACATGTAATTGGCCTACAATTAAGTGTACTTGAAAGCATTTGATGAGAAATGAGTTCTTGATGAGATCTTTGATACTGAATTGCAGACTTTAATATCTTGGCAATCTGACCAGAGGCTGTGACATTGTTGAGATCTTTTTTACTGGAGACACATGTAAGATTTTGTCAGGAGAATAATCCGAGAAGCATGAGACTTCAGCAAATGTCTTAATTTGATCTCCATTTAAGCTCACGGATGGCTAAGAGGAATAATTGAGATCTCATTTGTGATTTTTAGACTGGTTTTATACCTGAGGCTGGCAGTGCTTCAGATCCTCTGCTTGCTTCTTCTCCCAGGAGCATCTCCATCAGCAGGCTGTCCACACTGGCTTTGCCCAGGAGACGCATCAGCTGCAGCTGCTCCAACATCTGCCAGGCCACACTCTGGAGTGTGGTCAGCAACAACAGCAGCTCCCCAAACCGGCCGCGCTGCTCGCTCGTGGCCTCATCCAGCAGCACCTGGGCCTGGAATCGCAGGCGGCGTACTGCCTGAGAGCACTGCAGTCCAGGACAGTCTGAAACACACCGGGTTCAGTGACACTGAGACATGTATCAAGATTAGCTGAGACGGCATTCGTCATTTAGTGCGTGGATTGTCTGTATTTCTGTGAAAATTTATAATTGAACGAGCAACAGACAGATCATTAAACTCTTTGGACAGACAGCTGCAAATGGTTTTGGGGGAAAAATTCCAAATCAAGAATTGAAAGCAAGTCAGTTCTTCAGTTCTGAATTTTGTCCAACTCTTTTGTAAAGGTTTTTTTTTCCCATACACTGTAAAAAAAGATTTTTCAATTTTTTTAAAAAGTAAAATTGGAGCATGTTTTTGAAGAAAATAGTATTTAATATGTTTGTATTTTAAAATGTTTGTTAAATTTAGTATCAATTTCAGAGTGAAAATGTTTTTGTTTTTTTTTAAATGATGTCACTTCCTGGGTAAGAATGTCATTAAGGTTTTTGTAAGGTAAAGCATATTACAAAAAACTAACAGGATGGAAATTATTTACACAGGTAACATACTGTATAAAATAATTTGCAATTGAAATTTTCAAGAAAATGTATTTTGTACAGAAAAAAATATATTTGTAATATATGTTAATTATATGTTGTAAACAGTAAAGCTCAATGAAATATATTTTTGAAATTATAATAAATATTGAAATATATGTAGTTTCTAACTTAATATGTCAAAATGTGCAATGTTCACGCGTTATTTCTTCACACATTATAGACAACAAATAAAGTTTTTCTTCAAATGTGACTAAATTTATTTATTATATTTATTTATTTATTATAAAATATTTTGCAACATATTGTAGCAAATCTATATTTGGGCTAATGATATATATATATATATATATATATATATATATATATAAATAACAAAAATAAATATATTAAAAAAAGAAGAAAAAAGAGAAAAACCTGTAATATTTTACATTTTAGCTTTATATGTTAGATCGTAGCACACAGTACAAAAATGGCCTCTGCTGAAACAAAGGAAAATTAAACAAAACAAATCTTACTGACCAACCTGGCTCCACTCTTATAATCAGACCTCCAGGCCAACAGGCAGGAAAGTCTATAACTCAACAATCCTCACCAGCACGTCCCAGATATTAATAGATCCCCATAAAACATCATGAAACCAAGAGAGACGGAACAACCAAAGAGTGCCAGGAACAAGTGCAGACGCTCCTGGCATGGACAGAGTGCTTGACTGGGAACACAGCGGTGATCCCTGACTAACCTGGGGCGAAGAAGACGATAGTTTTGAGACAGACAAATTCAGTGTCTGTGATGTTCAGCTCTTTCAGTGGTCTCACCAGCTCTTCCAGGATACGAGTGGCTACCTTGGACATCTCCTGCTCAGTGCCTCGAACAGGAATAATGAAGTCGTTTCCTGCACAGAGTATATTGATAAATCATGCTGACATTAAGGTTGTTACTTTCGAGTCAATACATTGTGAGCTCTGTAAGTTAAAAAAAAAGTCTTTTTTTAAGCAAGTATTTGTGTAATTTATAAATGGGAATAGGTACTTTAAATTGATCGATTATAAATTTTATAACATTTATACAGTGACAACAAAGTGATCAAGACACCAAACAGGATGGAAGCTAACGGTGTAAATGAAGTCTCAAAATCAATGTTATTTTAGGATCATTAAGATACTACTAAAGTTTTTATTGTTTAATATTTTAAATTATTAGTATTTTTTGTTTTCATTTTCATTTTAGTTTAAGTTTTCATACATTTGCTGTGTGTTTTTGTCATTTTAAAATACATTAATATTTAAAAACATAAATATATTGTTTTAAATTGTAATTAAATTGTATTTAATTATGTCTACATATATATATTTATATTTTATTTCAGTTATCTTAGTACATCAAGTTAAACTAAATGAACTAATTGGCAACCAGCTGAAATAAAATATTTTTTTTAAAATAAAATATTATTTATTTATTTGACTTTATTTTTATTTTAAATAAAATCATTAGTTAAAAAAAACTAATAAAAATAGTTTTAGTTAAATAATAACTCTCCTTGAAAACTGAATGTTTTATATGGTGTTATAGGCATTTATGTTTTTTTTTTTTTCTTTTTTTTTCAACTCAGGTAATTTCGCATGTAATTCCAATTCAACTTCCTGTGCACAATTAATTTCTAATTCCAACTGTGCAATTTATTTCCTGGTAAGTGCAAATCACCCTTTGCAGCCAATTTCATTGGTGAGCTACATCATACAGTCACCTTTCAAGAATAGTTCACTATGAGGTTAAAGTGCCCCTATTATGGGTTATGAAAGGTTCATATTTTGGTTTTAGAAGTCCCCAACAACAGGTTGACATGCACGCAAGGTCAAAAAACACTTTCATTGTCTTATAATATGCATTTATTTTTACCTTATTGGCTCAACGACTCCCAAACAATTAACAATTAATTTTTCCAAACCTCTCCTTTGTGTGACGCTAATCGGCGGTGATTGGTCCGATTGGTCTCATTCTCATTTCATCATGCCTGTAATGCCTGATAAAGCAGCATTTGAGAGCTGCTTTGTGTACAGCGTTACCGGGGAAACCACTATTTTACTGCTCTAAAAGCAGCACCTAGTGGCAAAGAATGAATTTGCATTTTCAATCAGACCAATGCAAAAAGACCGCCAAGAGGGCAGGCAATATGCTAATGTTTCATGTTGACGTCTACATGAAACGGTTTGGGATTCGTTTTAAAAACGACTCGTTTCAATGACTCAGAGTCGACTC
>JAUZSZ010000095.1:39308145-39320712 GCA_034780575.1 Labeobarbus marequensis | reverse complement strand
GAATACTAAACTGGTAGTCCTTTACAAATTGCTCACCTACACTTTGTCCTCCAGTACATTGTTATTGTACACTTATTTCACATCTTGAAGCAAGCTGATGAATTTAATCAAGTGTGTGTGATTAGGGAGACATCCAAAATGTGTATTACCGTATATGTAGCTTCCAGACTTCTTGTGCCACAATGAAATTCCAAATCTGATGCGTTATTTTACAAAAATCACACCAGGGAATCAAGTTCTTGAGTTTATGTGTGAAAAGGTTAAGCATCTATAAGACCTCAGTAGGCTTGAGTGACCATTGTGGCTAGCTTGTCTATAGAGCTCGACCTGAACGCTTGCAGCCATTTCCCCTGTCTTGACTCATATAAACATCCCCTCAGGTGTGGGTAGGGAGAACTACAGGAGCAGCCCTGCCTCTTGTCCTTCAAACAAACCAATTAGCCTCTGATGTTTGTTTGCTCAGATCTGGCCATATCACAGCCATCCATTTTTAAACAGACAGCCTGTCTGTCCCTCCCCTCGCCCATTAGCGCTGTGCTCTGAAGAGCAAATGGCCTTGAATTTAGCTCAGGGCAATGCTGCTGATGCACAGGGCACATCCATAAAGACACTCACTTGCACAAATACAGGGAGTGAAAGTTACAAAGAACGGAAGCCAACGAAAGAAGGGAGAATTATTTAAAAGCAGCTAACTCCTATGTATTTCATTTAGGCATTCATAATTCATTTTAAAATGAACCACAGATGATGTAAACCTGTCTGGCATGGCCACTTTGCTGAACCTTCGCCCTTAAAACATCCCTGTGGCCTGAGTGTGTTGTGGTGTAAACTCGGCAGGCTTTCCTCTCCTTTATCCAACCTTAATAAACCATAGTGGGACCAGAACAGCACTCATCGGCCCACGCGGAGATCTGTAATGAGCCGGAGGAGCCAGGGGTCCACCTAACCTCTACAGAAATATTTTATTAAGATTGTTTAAGCTACACTACAAGCAGTCAGACATGTTCAAACACATTTCAGGAACATCTGTGTCATGGATAGCAGTGGGAATGTTTGGCAGGAAGCGAGGATGGAGGCTGATACTGTAGGTTTTGTTTATGCACTGAGGAAACAGATCCTGAATTTTGAAGAAACTCCATTTCCATCCCCTTTTCCATTCCACTGAGTGCTAAACTGTACTCTAAATAGTACAAGGTTATAAAAAAAGATGAAGACGCGTCTTAGGAATAATAGAGTCTTGCAAACTATTCTAACTCAAATAATTTTATAATAGTAGTGCTATAAATAAAGTTTATGTTTACATAGTTTATATGTGTGTACTGTGTATATTTATTATGTATATATAAATACACATACATGATGCATGTATATATTTAAGAAAAATATGTTGTTCATATATTAAATAAAAATTATTCATTAAAACGAATCTTAATAAATTGCAGATCTGCCAGTAGGTGGTGACAAGTGACTTGTGCTGTTATATTTTTGTGCCACAATTGTGCACAAACAAATCATTGAATTGTTCACTGAACCTATTCATAAAAACAGTCGATCACAACCTAAATATGTTTTAATGTCCTATATTAAAATTTGCATGTGTGCAAATCCAACACACCCTTTCCTGCAAACGACAACAAAACAGATCTAATATGTTTTTTTCCTGGTTTCGTTCAAGATTTTTTCACTTAAGATTTGTTCTACAACAGTGATTCATTCACAAATGAAACACCACTGCCGTATCCTACTGCAGCTTTATTGAGACAAAACATGTTGTATAGCTGTTCTGAATCTTTAAATAATTAATGGACATTTCAGAAAGTGTATGATATATATCTAAGTTTAGGTTCACCATTGTGCTCTAATTTTGTCATTATTTGTATCTCACTCATATATGAGGCAGTGTTATGACATTTGTATATTGTCACCATATTATACAATTTATGGTGAAATGATTTTTTGGAGGAAAAATAAAATCCAACGGGAAAAAACACACACAATAGTTTTAGCCTGTAATAAATGTGAAGACTCGTTTTCTGTTAAAAAGAAATATACATGTAAATTTAAAAAGGCTAAATGGTGTTAAAAATAAATCTACAGTGACCACATTATTCTCTTTGACTGTTGATTTTTTTTCCCGCAATACATAAGTTATGTGCTCCTTATCAGCTCTATTTGAACTTCTAAGCCATTAGATTCTGTTATTTTTCTTGATTTAAAATGAGAGAGAGAGAGACCTGAGCTCATTCTCTCCTGCTTAACCAAAGACACAGATGATATATCTTTGCGGTCAGGGCCAAACTTTCTTTGATACAGCAAAGACAATCATTAAAGTGTTGCTGAGGCCGTCAGCTAAAAATCCCACTGTCCTCCACTACACTCCTGAGCAAGGATAATAGCACTTACATCCTTAATGCATCATTTTTTTAATAAGTTGGAAAATTGATAAGACCTTCCAACAAAGGGAAGTAGTGAGTGGGTGCCCTGACAGTAATAATAAAAGGTAAAGAAAAGTCTTTTCTCTTTGGATCCTTTTAAGTTGCCAGCATCCAAAGACTGCAGCAAACTAGTAGAAGAAGAAAATCATTACGCACCTGTTTCATCTGCCTCTTTTTCCATGAGTACAGAAACAGTATGGCTGATTAAAGGTGACTAAAATCTAAAATCCACCGAGGCTCAAGCTGCCTCTCTCTCCTCGTCTCCACCAACTTTTATTTTTAATGGAATATCTGCCCTGAGCTCCTTTACTCAGGAACAGAGGGATATAAATGTTTTAGAATTCTCCTCCGAAAAAGAGAAAGAAAGGGAAGAAAAGGGAATGGAAGTAGGAAAGAACGGGTAATCGGAGAAAGATTTTAATCTAAATAATTCATAAACCCTTCCTTCAATCCTTTTTTCTCTCTTCTGACTGGCGTATGATGAAGACACAAGGTTTATGTTTTCATTGTTTTTGTGTCTGAGAGTTGTAAGTGCATTTCGCTGGCCGCTGTGTAGATAGTGGTGCGATAAGGGCGGCGGTGACCCGAACGGCCATAAACAAGGTTAGCGTGGCTAGAGAGGCCCAGGGGAACGAGGGGCAGTGACAGATCGGATGCTAATTGTACACCTACACTCTTTAAAAAAAGGGTTCTTTTGTTGGCATTTCTGGTTCTTTTAACATATATGGAACCTTTCCATTGCACAAAAGGTGCAAAAAGGGTCTTTCGATTATTAAAATGTTCTTTACACTAAGAAAAAAAAAGATTCTTTTTAAGGAATAGCTCACCCAAAAATGAACATTTACTCACCCTCAAGCTATCCAAGATGTAGAAGACTTTATTCCTTTATCAGAACAGATTTGACAAAACGTAGCACTTGCTCACCAATGGATGCCCTGCAGTGAATGAGTGCCGTCAGAATGACAGTCCAAACAACTGATAAAAACATCACGATAATCCAGAAGCGATCCACATGACTCCAGTCCATCAGTTAACATCTTGTGAAGTGCGTGTTTGTAAGAAGCAAATCTTTCATTAAGGCGCTTTAAGTTTAAACCATCACTTCTGGATCTCATAGTAACACTTCCTCCAGTGGAAAAAAAAAAAAAAAAATTGTCTATCCCCTGTTGTCCTCTTACATCAAAATCCAGTGACGTATTTGTTTAGAACTGTTTTGAACCGAAGGGTACTTGGTCTGTGCATATTTCTCTCCTGATTCAAATGAGTTGACCTTTTATCAGTGGAGAAAGCAATATTATGGTTAGAGGACTCATTGAGCACCAATTTGCATTTAATGTTTTAATGTTAGATTTGTTTCTTACAAACACACAGATTTTCACTTCACAGAACATTAACTGATGGACTATGGACTTGTTGAGGATTCTTGTGATGTTTTTATCAGCTGTTTGGACTTTGTTTCTGACGGCACCCATTCACTGCATAGCATCCATTGGTGAACAAGTGATGTAATGATACAATTCTCCAAATTCTCCAAATTCTCCAAATAAAGAAACTTGTCTATATCTTACAGTATATGGCCGAGGGTGTGTTTAGCACATTTTCATTTTGGGGTGAGCTTTCCTTTAAGAACGTTTCACTGAATGGTTTTTCTATGACATTACTGCAAAACCCCCCATTTGAAACGTTTATTTTCAAGAGGCTAGGACCGAGGGTCTGGATTTAAAGAAGCAGAGATTTATTCTCAGAGTATATCGCATACTCAGCGTGTGCTCAAGCTAAGCTTTGTGTGTGTTCGTGTAACAGTGGTTGGCATGTTATCATGTAGCTTCCTGTTGCTTCTCGTGGATAACATTTGCTCACCGCTGAAACAGGCATATGTGATTACTGTAATTGGCAGGAGGTATCACTCACATTCTCACAGAGATCGATGCGGCCCCTCTGCCTTCTCAATCTGACCCATCTCTCTGAGCAGGGGAACCCCACACTGAGCGCTAAATGTCAAAGTTAAGTAGAACGGCAGCCTTTCCTTTTTTGTATTTAATTGGAATATTTTACGTGCTGTTGCACTCAGAAGCATTTTGGTGGGTGAGATAAAGATAGAGGAGGAGAAGCTGAGATAGGCTGAAGAAGGAACGATTAAGGAGGAAAGGGCTGAAGATGAGGGCTCAGGGCAGGGCATAATGTGATCAGGGTTTTAGTAACATCCTGGATTTTATGCAGGATTTTTATTCAGTCCAGAACTTAAGAGCTTCGACAATGTGCACTTGATGTGGACAGAGACATTATAAGTGGTAGAAGGACCACCTTTAAAAAAATTAACAGGAGAAATGGTAATGCTCAATAAAGCGACTACAGAAATGGAAATCAAACTGTTAAAAGAGTCAGCTGGCTCATAGAAGCATGTGCCGTTTTTGTTTATTGTAGGAGATGCATTGGTCAACCAATCTATTTTTATGATTTGAGCTTTAAAAATGACAAAAAAAATTGATTAGTTTATAAATTATTTTGCTGATTTGATAGATGGTATCCTAACCCTATCTGGACAGCTGAATCCCTGACAATATTCAAGGAATAGCTGAAATCTCTTTCGCGAGCACTGCGTCCTGCTGACTCTATACTTTTACTTTTTCTTAAATCCCTCCCTGTTCTAGCTTGTACTATTCTACACTTCTCATGTTATTGCCTCTTTTAGATAAATTGCTTGTTGTATTCCTTATTTGTAAGTTGCTTTAGATTGAAGCATCTGCTAAATGAATAGATGTAAATATGATATTTAGGTAATATTGATAAATAGATTTTGAAGATTTAACTCTACAAAATGCATGCCAAGTGATCTGACTTGCCTTAAAAGGCACACATATGTGCTCATCTTTATTCTTTTTAATGGCTACATTTCATTCATTCATTTAACATTTATTTATTTATTTTCGCAAACCCTTAAGAAAGAAACAATGATTGTAACTTTAAAAAAAGAAATGGTGCTGAATCTATGTTGAATCTATCTGACCTTAAAAAAAGCAACAACAACAAAAAAACAATACATGCTTACATTTTTTTAAAAGGACAGTTCCCCAAAAATGAAAGTTCTCTCATCGTTCTCTCACTCTCACGTCCAAAACCTACATGGCTTTCTTCTGTGGACTATAAAAGTTTTTTATCCATTTATGGTAAGACATCTTTAAAATATCTTATTTTGTGCAGAAGAAAGTAAATCATTAGGTTTGGAATGACGTGAGGGTAAATAAATAAATTAATAAATTAATTTATTTACTTATTTATTTTTTGCTTGAGTAAAGGTGGTTGTGAGCATCCCTTCTTGAGGCCAATATCTAGTGTATCTTTACCTGGCAATCTATGTTACAATGCCCAGAGCGTGTATTTGGAGAAAGACTGCAAGGGCTGATGGCACATTTGGGACAGGGTCATGATTTTCCTCTGAACCTCTGTCTTAGTCCACAGACTATTTTATCAGGTCAACGGTCCCACTGGACGCGCTTTCGGGGTGTTTGTTTAGAGATTACGGTTCAACAAAGGTGAGGGAGACCTCCTCCCCTCCGTCCTCCCTTCCATCTGCACTGCTGGGAGTCAAGTTCAGTCACGAGGTCTGGCCTGTCTGGGTGCTGTGGCCATATGGGTTCATTTGCATACAGAGGTCAACAGATTTGGGCCAACTCAACTTGGCCTAGTCTGTCCCCAGTCAGAGGAGGGGAGGGCTTGATTTATATAAAAATGTGATTTCTCCAAGCAGGGCCAAGCAGGATGGCCGATCCCTTTATGCATGTTTCATGCAATGCAAATCAATTTTCACATCAACGTGGCAGCAGAAAACCCCAAATGTTTGGTGTTTATTTTGCAAACAGTATTTTGTATGGTATGCATAATGTGCATGCTCTGGAGAAATGAGTGACACTTATATTAAGGCAAGCCGTTGCCTTTTAAAAATGCCTTTTTTATCACAATTCACTCCAAGCACTTTCCAAAAAGTACCTTTCATATGCAGCTGTCAACTCAAATCGTTTTATTTAATATCAAACAGCAAACTTTGCAGGTTGTTTCCTCAATTCTGCCTTAGCCACCACTCTAAGCAAGTTTACTAGCTTTTAGCAGTATAAATTCTAGTTTTGTTCACACTTTATATTAGGTGGCCTTAACTACTATGTACAGTACACTGATTTTTTTTTATTTTTCTATTTTTTTTTTATTTTAAGAGAATCTTTACTCAGAAAATGCTAGTAAATTTCACAAATCTTTAAAAAAGGCAAGTAACACATTGAATTAAATGTGAAATTTTGAACTAAAAAGACTTTCTTGTAAAACATACTCCAGTAACCTTTGTTTTATTAACAACTTCTGATTTTTTAATAATTTTTGCTTTGAAAACATAATAAACAGATATGTTGAACTTATTTTAATGTGCATGTCATGTGCGAGACATTGCAGAAGACACTAGACTTGAGTGCAATGGTGAAACAAATCCATCTATTTACATAGAAAAGCAATGGAAAAGTAGCACAATAGAATGGAAAATGGCCCCTTGTTATGGAAATACAAGTTAGTACATTGTAATTGCATTGTAATTACAAGTGCTTGCATTTAATTAACATATGTAGTTACACTGTTATCTTTACCTCTAACTGGAACCCAATGATTACCACAAAATCCTAAACATACCTCAAATTTATTAGCAGTAATTGTGAAAATTTTCCAGAACAGCATGTAGTTATACAGAAAATCCTTAAGGACACCTAATATAAAATGCAACCCTACATACTATTTAGGTACTAATAAGCACCTATAGGGGTAAATAAGGTACAAAAGTGTCATTTTGAAAGGGTACAGCTCCAGTGACAGCTTCCTTCTCTAAGAGTGTATAGTTTTGATGTATTTCATTCACGCTTGTGTATCCGTTCAGGCTACCAGCGGCCGGTCGCATCCCAGCCTCTTCTTTATTGTCTTTTGTTTGGGTGGCTGGCCTGACTGTGCTCTGTGTAAGACTTTTGACCCTTTTTTTATTTGCCTGTCCAATTCCAGCTGCCCCTCTGCGTCCAGCCGGCATTCAAATACGCAGCAGATGCTATGGGGAGACTATGAATGAATGCTAATGGCATTCTGCTGGGCTCCCGAATCATTTTCACAGTCCCGAAAAAATATATTTTGGAATATCGCGAGTCTGCAAAACCAAAGAGATGAAAGAGTCTATCAATTTACATTTTTGATCTCCAAATGAACCATACGGTTTTGCGCGTATCACATACAGTGACCCGTTTTCATGCATATTCTGTGACATTTTTTTCTGATTGCTGGTCAGTGTGCATGTCTGAACTAGACAAAGCACCTTGACAGTCTCTGCACAGCCTTAACATGTGTGAGTGTGTGTGTGTGTGTGTGTGTGTGTGTGTGTGTGTGTGTGTGTGTGTGTGTGTGTGTGTGTGTGTGTGTGTGTGTGAAGATCAAAGCTCAGGGGTCTCTTTGAACGGGACACACAGCAGCGTTTGCTAATCATTGATCTGAAGGATCTGATCCAGTCGCTCTGACTTAATCTACTGCAGAAATACACCAAACACCAGAATGACCACAACTGCTTTCTCTAATAATTTAACCCTTCACACCCGCTTATGCATATTTAATATCACTGGATACTTAATGCAGACATGGAGTCTGCTATAAATATTTAACAGAAACTGATGCTGGAACAGCACATTTCAATCTTTTGTAAGGGACACCCATCCTAAAATGTAAAAGGCAGCTTTACATGTTTACATGTATGAAGGCCCAATTATGATCAATATGTGTAAATATTATTTGGAAAATATTTTGTTTGTATTATGTTACATCATTACATTTTTATTTTGACTCACTATAGTTCTGTATTGTTATTTTATGTTATTAATTTATTTAAATCAAGTTTTGGGTATTTTATTTGTTTGTTTGTTTATTTATTCAAACAAATATGTGATCAAAATATTTAAATAATCAAATAAATACATCATTTTTATTTTAATTAAATGTATACATTTATTTACTTGTTTAAATTACTTTTTTATTTGTTTATTTGTATCGGTTGTTATTTTAATAAAATGTGTTAGTTTTTTTAATGAAATTTCATTTACTTATTTTAATCAGTTATTTATTAAAATCACAATTACTTAAATAATCAAAACAAATACATAATCAAAATATATGAATAATGAAACAATTAAATTATTTTTTATTTAAATCAAATTTATACAGGTATTTATTTAAATAACGTTTTATTTATCTGCACCATTTAAATCATTTAAATTATTTTAAGCAAATTTATATTTATTATTTAAACAACATCTTATTTATTTTTACTCAAATTTATGTATTATTAATTTACCCTATGTTTATTTATTTTTACACTGCTTTTCCACGAATCCCCCATCACTCCCTTGGGCCCCATTTGACTCTCTTGGCTTTTGTAACAGTGTAAATCACATTTGTAATTGATATTAGATGATCTGAAGGGGAGATATAATAAATGTCTAATAAATGATATTCAAAGCTCATAAGAGCTGAGCAGATGTTTGCATCTCAATCAGAAATTCAGTCAGCAGCGTGTGAAACGAGACGATGAGAGAGAACGCACTGGAATTTCACATCATCTGATCGACTGTAATTCACCCTCAAGGAATAACTCACCCAAAAATTAAAATATAAATCATCAAGTCTACCTGTTTCAGAGACTTTTCTTTTCTTCTGTAAAACACAAAATGAGTTATTCAGAAAAACGTTGAAGTATAGTGACTGTCAAACTCAGAAAAAAGGACAAGTTTTCTATTTTCTCTGTTGAAACAGGATATTGCAAAAATCAATCAATCAATCAATCATCAGTCAATCAATAGACTTCCGTTGTTTGGTTGGTTGGTTGCTTGAATGATTGATTGATTGATTTGTTTGCTTAAATTCAAATTCGTTTTAAATTTTAATTAATTTGTTATATATTACAATAAAAAAATATTTATTATTTTACACTATTTATTTGTTTTAAATCAAATATATTACTACAATTTTATTTATCTTATTTATTTATTATTTTGATTAATAATTATTTGATTAATGTTTGATAATTATTTATGTAAATTAATCTTATCTTTTTATTAACTTATCATTTTAACAAATTATTTAATTATTTTTTACAATTATTTATGTAATTTTTATTTATTTATTTATTATTTTAACAAATCATTTGATTCATTTTTGATAAGTATTTATGTAAATAACTCTTATCTACTTATTTATTAATTATTTTAACAAATTATTTGATTATTTTCTATAATTAATTATGTAAATGATTTTTATCTTATTTATTTTTTATTTTTAATAAATTACAACATACTTTTATTTGTTTATTACTTTAACAAATGATTTGAATAATTTTTTTTAGAATTGTTTACGTAAATAACTCTTATTTATTATTTTAACAAATTATTTGATTAATTTTGGTAAATATCTATGTAAATAACTCTTATATATTTATTTATTTATTTATTATTTTAACAAATGATTTGATTAATGTTTTATAATTATTTATGTAAATAACGCTTATTTATTTATTTATTTATTATTTTAACAAATTATTTGATCAATTTTTATAATCATTTATTATGTAAATAATTCTTATTTATTTATTGTTTTAACAAATCGTGTTATTATTTTTATAATTATTTATTATGTAAATAATTCTTATTTATTTATTCAATTAATTATTTATTAGAAGACCACTTTTTGCAATGTTTAATTTTTTTCTTCCCAAAACAAAACAATAAAAATACTGACTTAAATGTCAAAATTTGGTTGTCAAATTAAATAAAATTCAAGGTAAATATGTTGTGAATCATTCAGTGTCATCTCATCTCCAGCGTCTCCAGCATCAACAGCGCAGCATCACAGAAAGTCACTGTCACCATGAGAAAGAATCATCCAAGCACTTCCTGTCAGATTTACCTGTCCCAGGTAAACTGACTCATGACGGACAGACGAACCTGTCAGCTTCAGCAAACGTCACACATTCGTCTTTCATCAGCGCAGGTTAATGAAGGCTCTCCATCGAGTCACAGCAGGTTAATTACAGACGGGCAAACTGATATGCAAAGCAGCTGCTCACAATTACTGCCCTGACAGATGCACAGCGAGACTCATTTATTTGTCTTTATGGTCACACGAGGGAGGCTGACATTTATCCATTTTTCATGAGCCGACTTCTGCGTGCAACAAACAAATCAATTTCCCAGAGCTAGATTACAGAACAAAGACAATACTGGCCCTTCAGCGGACCACAAGTCACCACAGCCCTCCAATCACAGCCACTCTACACACAACACCTGTCACCTGATTGGCCGATCTGTCACATGCAACCAGTGGCACCTCAGATGCAGATTTATCACTGAAAAACTCCAGAGAGTATTGCATGGAAATATTACAACATCAAGATTTTTCTCCAAAGTGTAATCATGCGAGTGATGGACTGATATATCACCTTTGGCTGATGACTTCGGTCAGTTTAAGATCCACTGGCCGATCAACATTAGTGCTAGTTCAGCAATGCCAATGGAAAATAAACATTTCCTTTTTTTCTATTTTGTAAAATAATCTATTAATAATGTCTGAAATAAGTCTTTAATTTCAGATTTTTTAAGTGCATCTCATTTGCTCTCATTAAACTGTATTATGCATGAAACTGTATTCTGTCACTTTTGATCAACTTAATACATAACAACGATCAACATAATGCATTTTTATTTGCTAAAAACAACATAAATAAATAAATGTGTGCATATTAGTTTTTTATAAAGAAATTAAGATTTACAATTGATGCATTAAATTGATGAAAAGTGACATTTATAAAGCTACAAAATATTTATTTTTCTAATAAATGCTGTTCTTTTGAACTCTCTATTCATCTGTGAATCCTGAAAAATAAAATGCATCACAGTTTCCATAAAAATATTGAGCAGCACAACTATTTTCAGCACTGATAATAATCAGAAATGTTTGGTGAGCAGAAGAGACTCCAAAATAAAAGTTTTTGTTTATATAATATATGTGTGTGTACTGTGTATATTTATTACGTCTATATAAATACACACACATGCATGTATATATTTAAGAAAAATATGATACGTTTATATATTAAATATATTTATATATGATATAATTTATATGAATATAAATATATGCATGCAAATACACGTACATATTTTCAAAGTATATGCCCTATGTGTGTTTCTTTATACATACATAATAAATATACACAGTACACACACATACATTATGTAAACAAAAACTTTTATTTTGGATGCGCTTAATTACGATTAATCGTTTGACAGAACTAATACATACAAAAATAAAATAAATAAACACAGATCTGTGTGTATGTGTGTCACAGATGCAGTGTGAACATGTAGCCAATACAGAATATTATGAACAATTAAGAACATAAACTGTAATAATTGTTCAATTATGTTTTGAGTCAACAAAGTGCACATAAAACGAAACATTCTAATTGGTTAATAATTCACCCAAATATTCAAATTCTGTCATCATTTACTCACCTCAAGTTGTTCCAAACCTGCATGACTTTCTCTCTTCAGTTAAAAAAGATATATTTACTTCCATAGCATGAAAAAAAAAATCTATGGAAGTTAATGTCTACCAGCAACTGTTTGGTTGGTTTGGTTTTTCGTGTTCAAAAGAAGACAGAAAATCTTACAGGTTTGGAACAAGTGGAGCGTGAGTAAATGAACAGCATTTTCATTTTTTGGGTGTACTATTCCTTTAAGCAAACAGCAGTGCCAAGATGATGCAGTTTTCAGCTGGTCTTTTTACAAGTGCTGCAACACTCTTTTCAAGGGTGCAGCCTGCTGTGAACTGGCAGAGGTCAGCGGAAACAAGGAGATGTTCTGCGTAAGTGGCTGATTGGAGCCGAGGAACCATGAGCGGAAGGACAGAGAGATTACCCGGGGGTGAATAGTGGGCAACCCAATGGGAGTTAATCAGAGATTAAATGCTTAATTATCAGGAGGTGTCTCTCATCTTTTTCAAAACATCCCACCCCTTTGATTAGCCAGTTAAATGGCCTATTGTAAGCGAACCTTGATGGCAAGGTCAA
>JAUZSZ010000095.1:39273244-39284556 GCA_034780575.1 Labeobarbus marequensis | reverse complement strand
CCAGCAAACAGTATAATCCAAGGCAGAGGCACAAGGGTAATCCAATACACAGGTAATGGTCAAGACAGGCTGCAATTGATCAAAAACAAACAACAAGTCTAAGAATTAAAAGAAGAGGTAAACTAGCGAACACGGAAACGGTAAACATGGAAACTAGGAACAAGAAATTGTCTATTCAATAATCAGCCCTCTAGGGTGAGTGTGAGCATCTTTTGTACTAGACCAGGAAAACACATGACAAAACCAACCAATTCACATTGCCATATGCAAGCAAGGAATCAGTCAGAACATGACAAATGCAACCAAGGAACAAATCAGAACATAACACACATACAAAAGTAGCAAAAGACAAGATCACATGAGGGTCAAAGAACACATGGGAAATGGAGTCCAGAAAACAATGGCAAGAGTTCAATGTGGAGTGCCCTCTAATTGAGTTCCCTCCAGCTGGTGATAGTAACACATTCATTCATTCATTCATTCATTCATTCATTCATTCATTCATTCATTCTCATAAAGGAATTAATATTTTTATTCAGCAAGGATAAATTAAAATGAAAGTAATATTAAATACATGTATTACAATTTAAAATCATTTAAAATAATATTATAATTTATACATTATTTTATACAATTATTTATTTTAATATATTTCATACAATTATTTTAATATATTTTATGCAATTATTTTATTATAATTTATATATATATATATATATATATATATATTTATTTCTACAAAATTATTAGGCAGCACAACTGATTTCAACATTGATAATAATAATAAATGGCACTTGAACGGCAAATCAGTATATTGGAATGTTTTCTGAAGGATCATGTGACACTCAAGACTGGAGTGATGCTGAAAATGCAGCTTTCATCATAGGGATAAATTATAGTTTAAAACATATTTTGTTATTTACACAATAAATTACTTTTTTTTTCTTTTTTTTTTTCACTTTAGATCAAATGAAAATTACTTTTAGATCAAATAAATGCAGCATTTGCAGAAGAGAGTTTGTTCAAAAACATTTAAAAAAAATATTACCAATCCCAAACTTTTTAACAGTATAAGCAAATCGGATACTGAAATTATATAAATATGCCCAAATTAATAAATAATATGCAGAATCTAATCAAATTTGAATCAAATCAAGAGCTTGTGAATCAGAATCAAATGCTTGTGGTTGTTTTTGTTTTTTTTAAGAGACACTGAAAACAAAGGCGAGAGAGGCAGATAGGTGCAGCATTTTTACACTGAATGCTTCTTAAATCACTCTAGTAGTGACTAATTATGAAGGCGGCACATGCATGAGGGGCTGCTGAAACTGTGTTCTGACCTTGGAGGTTGTGTGGCTGACAGTGTGGGGAACAGACAGCAATTACACGAGCCTCGAATCAATGCTGGTGCCTCAGAATAGACTTGGCATTCCACCACTGACTACTGAGTGCTCAATCCTGTGAAGTCCGTCGTGGTTTAGATGCTCTCTGACAGGTGAAAGTGAGTGAACACAGAATAGGAATGTGGATTAAATGCTGTGAATTGTGAAGAATGATCCACAGGGTTTAAAGGGCCAGACCAACCTGATCTCACAGCAATTCATACATATTTTACGAGGTGGAAAATTTGTACGAATTTTTAAGATTTTTCCAAAATTGTACATATTTTAAGAGTTCCCAGAATTCGTACGAATAACCTACCCCTAACCCCGCCTCTAAACTTACCCATCACTGGGGTCTAGACAAATCATACAAAATCGTACGAGAGAGGTTGTACAAAATCGTACAAATTACCCACCTCGTAAAATACATACAAATTGATCTTGAGATAGCATTGGCCCGACAAGTGAAAATGCTTCTGTTTTTCATTGTTGAAAACATTTGTTGCTTTTTTATTAGTGATGTAGAAATAGTGCAAAATCTCAACATTCTAACATTTCTTCATTTTACACCATGGCATTTCTCTACATGCTCTTTTGATTCAATTTCAGATTTTTAATGTGGTCTTTATAATAATAAAGTACAAAATTGTAAATGGCAGATATAATATTTGTTTATTATAATGAATAATTAGCATATACATTAATGTTTATGTAATGAAATTCAATTAAACAAAAAAATATGTGCTTACGTCATACAATTATATATAGACAATACCATTCAAAGGTTTGGGTTCAATAAGATTTTTATTTATTTATTTATTCTATTATATTTATTCTTTTATCTAGCAAGGATACATTAAATTGATCAAAAGTGAAAGAAAGAAAGAAAGAAAGAAAGAAAGAAAGAAAGAAAGAAAGAAAGAAAGAAAGAAAGAAAGAAAAAGAAAGGATGTGGAACGTATTTTGCTATATAGGTTTCTTTCAAATGTAAAGGTAAATTGGAGTTATATAAAATTTTAAGTTTAACCCAAAAAGATAATAATACAGACACTGAATGAAGATGAAAACGAAACTATAATTTTATCTGTAATTTTAGTCTTGAAATGGAAGCAAGCCTAAAACTAGAAATGTCTACACTGTAAAAACTGATTTTTCAAAGTTGAAGTATGAAAATACTAATTCAGTCTTTAAAAATATCATGTGTAATTCAATGAATTACTAACAACATGCAAAATGTCTTAAGAAATGTTTAAGACACTTAAATTATGATAATACAAAAAGAATTACTATCACAAAATCCATTTAAAATCTAATTTATAGAAACACTTAAATCAAGAAGGTAAGACCCCAAAAAGTATACAGTTAATGTCTTGGCATAAGAAATATAGATCTTTAACTTTGATATCTTTTGATATCTATAACTTTAATAAACACATGTTTGCAAACACAATTTCTGTACACATTGATGGGCTGTAGTATTAAACCTGTATGTAAAATAACTTCCCATTGACACATGTGGTGTATGTTTATTGTTTCGAATTTATTGCAACTTAACCCTAGAAAACCATTCTTTCTAATGTTTCCAAAGCTTCTTTCGATCTTTACTGAGTGAGTGAGAGAGGGAGGCAGAATGAGTGAATTTTAGGCTCTTCTGTGACCATTCTCACCTTCTCACTATTACTGTGATTCCGTTTCCAGTCACAGCGTCTCATCTCTGAGCTCACAGCACACAAGCTCATGTTTTTGTTAAGCCTAATGCAATTTATAATGTGCTCAAATATTATTTGTAAGATCCCTCAAATATTTGTTTTCTCTGTTTTACTCAAGCGTAAGCTTTGAAACGATCTGTACTCTTTAGTTTTATTAATGCAAGCTTGTATTTGCACTTTTTTGCAAGAGAAGTTTGATTTTAGTGAGGCTATATCTTTCTTTTTCTCAAAATGATTAAATCTATATTTTATCTGTGATATTGATATTATTTTAGATCTGTTTCAAACCATGCACTTGACTTTGGGAAGACTGCACAGATTTAAAAAGAGACATATGTTTGTGTGTGTGAGCCAGAGAAATGGTAGGTGTGCACAGCAGATGCTTCTATGCATTTGTATGGGTGAGTGCGGTCCCTTGCCCCGACTAGACTTGACCTCTGACCCCCAGCTTTCAGCCAAGTATTGTCACGGAGAAGGTCAAGGCTACTGCACACATGTTCTGTCCAGACTCACTGGAAATCCAGAGCAGAGAGGGAATTATAAAGACCTGGACGTTTGAAAGTTTTCTATGTGGGTTCACAGTTCAGAATAGTTTTCTGATGTGGATAGTGCAAAACTGAGATTTTCTCCTGTGAAATTGCCTTTAATAATTTTTATTTATTTATTTTTTATGAGATCTTTATTATGCTAAATATTTGCAGCCACCATTTTGTTATAGGCTACAAATTATTTAAGAATAATGTGAATACACTGATGCAAATGACATGTTTTAGAATTAACAGTGTGGTTATTTATAATGCAAAAAAAAGGGTTACCTGATTATTATTGTTGTTTTCCTCCTTTTCACCGAACATTTTATACTGTATTTGTGATTATACACCATGCATTTTACATCTAATTATAAAAGAGACCACGTAGGCTATAAATGCTCTCGACAAGGCACTAGAAACGGATGGCATCTTCAGCAGGAGCTTTGAGAGGCAGGCCTACAAGACGCGACTCGATAAACTAAATGCATCGCGTTGTTCAAGGCACTTAGTCAAACTTTACTCCGCCCAAATGGAATTACATCGGCATACAGAAATTTGGATTCCTGCAATCCTCACGAGAGTGTCTGTTTTCATCAAGCCAGTACTCCAACTGACACAAATGAAACAAATGTTAGGTTCAGCCAGAGTAGTAAACACGTACAATATTCTCCCAAACATCCTCAACAGCATTTAAGTCTTTGTTTTTAAAATGTAGCGTGGGTGACAAACAAAACACAGTAGGATATATACAGTAACATCAATTGTACTTTGTCCAGCAGTGGACAAAGCAGCTTTAGACATCTCCTCTTTAGTTTTAATGAGACACGTAAAGTGTAGCAAAATGCAGCCGACTGGGATCAGCATTACTGCAAAAGTTATATTTGCATATAGCGCCGGAAGGGAGAAAGGCATTTATGAGGTAAAAAGTTATTTTGTGTTTCAGTTTTGTTTTGTTAATATACACTGAAAAGAAAAGAAAAAATCTCAGTTATCAGTCATCTTTATTATGAGACTTTAGGAGAAACAGCTAATTTAATGTAATATTTAATAGCAATTTCAATGTCCCCTAACCATGTAAATATTTGCATGCTGTGCAATATGAAGAGTACCGTTTTTTTGTCAGTCTGTCCTATTTTTACTTATCCTATTTAGTTTTATTGTGAACAAGCATCTGCAAAATTAGAAAAAGAAGAAAAAAATTATGAAGGCACATTGTGTGCAGGGTGCTGTTTTATAGACAGTTTGACAGGTGTCAGAAGTCTTCAACCTGTCCTTTATATTTTGATTAGATATAGGATTCTGTAATGTTAGTAGATTTAAAAAAAAAAAAAAAATCAAAGGAAAACTGTTTTGAAACTAATGTTGGGGGCATTATTTTTTTTATGTACAAGTATGCCTATGTAAGAAGTAGCAAAACATTAAATATGACATTATTGCATTAAACAAAATCATCAGAAATAAAACCGCATAACAAACAACCGTGCAGCATAATAAACTATTTTTTTCCCCCAAAACGTAATGCAAATGATTTCCCCTCCCGTAATTCACCAGTGTATAAATGTTGTCATTTTGTCACATAAAAAGATTGTTAACATCAAAAAGTGCTCCAGCAATATGCTGTCTTTTGTGTCTGAACGCATCAATCACCCTTATGACACACTGTACACAAAATTGCAGGCTGCGACTAGTCTGTCTATATTTGCAGATGTCAACAATTGTTTACCAAGAATGTTTTTCAGTAAATCAACAAAAATTAGGCGACTGTAGACAAAATGTAGTAATGAAAAGCCAGGAGTTTTTACTGAGCTCACTTTCGACTAACCAATCCTCGTCTCAATCAGGACCTGCTTCTCATCTATTTCCAAAAAGAAAAAGAAAAAAACGACAGCATATTGCTTTCTTACAGTAATGCCGTGTTCTCGCTGTAAGGTAATTGTCTGTACCCTATATAGTGCAGTATCGTCGTTTTGGCTTTGAGATTTTGCCACTGATCAAAGTACTACTCCTGTACATTAATAAAGGCTTTTTTGTGCCAGCTTGATTAGCTGTAATGTGCCTGTCTGCTTGTCCATGTCTGACATGATCGTCAGATGTACGAAGCAAGAGGGGGGTGTAGAGAGTGTTGTATTTCAACGTTGCTGCCTTTTAAGGGTGCTGGGGCTAGATTTGTATTGATTTGAATTTGATAATGATTCTGTTTGCTCTATTAAATTTGTATATATTCAAGGGCTCAGTTACACCCAGCTAGAGGGAAAAAAAGGAGAATAAGAAAAACAAATTAGTGTGTGAGGGTGGATTAAGTTGCATGTAATCTTAGAGGAGGGCCATTGGTTAGCATTATAGGAAGCGTCTGTTAAGTTACTAAGAACCAGACACAAAGGCTCGGTGGAAGTGTGTGCGCTGTGGCTACTATTGCGTGTGTGACCACATGGATTTCAGGAACACTTTTTTTAAAATTTGTCCTTGTCACACCTATTTCCACGCTCATTCGTTCGAGTTCCAGTGTATTTACTCTTACACAGTCATAGTCACTTGCAGGCAAGGGTCTAGTTTTGTCACGAGGCCAATGGGTCACCTGTTATTAACAGACTTGGCACTTGTTGGTACCTCAGTGATGGTGGTCAGTGGGCCTGCCGATACCTGTCCATTTCCATCAGCTATTGACAGAGGTCATTATCAGGCTGTGACACGGACCTCTGGGATTGAGCAGTAACGCGGGCCGACCCCTGGCCGCTCAGGTCAATGGTCCTCCGGCCGGTACAACCGCCTCTCCTCTCTCTCACACACTCACACACTCCTCAGCATATGTCAGCAGCCTTTCAAGTCCAAACATGCCTCCACGCAAATGACAGATTAACACCCGAGACAAGTGTGAAGAATCCCACTAGTGAAGTGCCACAATTTTTTGGGCTGTAATATCGGGTTTTTGTTCTCTCTCTGTCTGTCTTTCTCAGTTCAGTTTCTTTAATAAAACATATGTAGTGTGTGATAGAAAAAAAGGCAGCATTTAATATTTCCATGCAAGCGTAACATATAGTACTATAGTAATCTTAAAGGCTGTTTAAACTACAGATTTGTGCTCATTCTTGAAGGCAGTTGTTAATAGTGCCTATGTTTGAAATGTTTTATATAACCAAAATTTAAATATGGTTTTTCATTGGGTAGTAAAGACAAATCACACATTCATTTCAAACATATTTTTTGCATTCATTTTAGTTTAATGTAGATTTGAAAGAGGTTTTGGGGTGTGACAGTATATCTACAGTATGATTTGTTTTCTTCATTTTGGTTGCACCACATGACTTGGCATTCAAAAATGTGTTAAAATATGTTTTAACTAACTGCTAAATTACTTTGAATGATTGAAATAATTAAATGTCTGAAGATTTGCTTTGAAACAATTGTCACTTAGAAATTGGTTGTAAATTTCACAAATAATTACAAAGAAATGCCAAGCAACACACTGAATTGAAATTTTGAAGCAGAAAGGCTGAAATAGTGTTTTCTTGTAAAATATACTCCAGTTGTCTTTATCTTGTTTACAACTTGTTTTTATTTTATTTTTTAAATTTAATTTTTCAGTGACTTTCATTGTTATAAGGAGATTTTTCTTCATTATGATTTCAAGATGCATTACCCTGATCAATTTTGTCCTCAAGCCCCCCAATTATTTCACATAATGGGGCTTTGAAAAAGCTAAAATATAATAGTATTGGTTGAACATTTTTATTTATTTTTTTCACTGCATGATTCTCGTAATTCTGTTTGGGTTATTTCATAGTTTAGATTATATAATTGTTCTAAAATATGTAAGACAGCAATAAAGAATTAGCAGATGTGTCTAAACTTTCAACTGCTACTGTTTAAAAAGCCCTTAACATTTTGTACTCCACACCCACAAAGAAAATATAGCCCAATCCATGCATAATTGATTAGCTGTATGATTGCATGAGTTTAATGTCCTTTTTCTGTGGTTTGAGAGAGAGAGCTCAGGGGGCTGTTTAGTGTAATAGGATGCTGATATTTTAATTCTGATCTTTGAGAAGAATGGCGCAAATTTGTGTCACGTCCTCTTCTCGAGAATGTTTGACCACACCACTCAAATCACTTTAATTAAGCATGGTGGCCCAAGGTTAAGCTGGCTTTAATTGCCTGTCATTTCATTAAACTTAAAATGTGTTTGTCTCACATTCCAGTTTAAAAACAAGTTATTTGTAGTGTTATGTGATTGTGTGTGGCTTAGAAATGAAATTGGAGTGATGCTGTTTGTGCGTGTGTGTGTGTGTGTGTGTGTGTGCGCGCGGGTGATCATGCATGTCATAATGAACTCTTGAACCCGTGACCCAGACAGAAAAGCCTGAAGTGTGTGAATTGCTGTGGAAAACAGCAGCTAATGACTTAAATGATCTAAACTGTGCACAACACTTATCACATGGATAATAGCATCTAGCATCCCTCTTAGGGTTGATGACTCTGAATCTGTCATGTATCCTGTTGTTGTATGCATATAGATTTTTAAGCAGTTTTTAGGTTTGGGGAAAAATGTAACACTTTACTTGAAGCTTTTCTGTATAATGCATTATGTTTTCATAAATAATATTAAACAAAATTCAAATGCAATATAAAATTTGCAGATCACATGTTTGAATGCATTATACTTTCTAAAGGTGTAAAACTGAAGTATTACAATGTGGTTACAATTATTTGTGTGATCATGTAATGTGTTACAAGGCATTAAGAATATTTTTGTTGCTTGTTTGTTTAAATTTTAGTCTTTAGACAGCTGCAGTATGAATGTGCATGTAAGAGAGAGTAGAGGTCAGTGCACCCTGCTTCGTTTGTGTGTTTTTAACCAAGCAAAACCCCGTCCACCATGTTCTCCCCGATGGGGACGCTGGAGGTCCCACACTGCGCGTTCGTCAGAAACGCACCGTTCATCTTCCAGATGGAATGATTTACAGATTTATCCAGGACCACGTGTCTCTGGAGTCCGCCCGAGATCCAATCCGGTACATTTATATTCTTTAAGCTGATGTTTGCTATTATGAAAAGAGAAATAAAGCAGTTGAGATGCATTTGGAGCATTCTGTGCATAATAGGGCCTGAACTGCTTCTTTTACGAGGTTTGAGGTCTTCCAGGAGAAAAAAAAATTATATTGAGATGCAACAGAGATTGTTCTGTCTTCTGTGTGTTGCCATCTCAAATGTAGAAGAAAACCGAACGCAGCCATTTTTTCACCTTACGCTCAATGAAGAGGGAAGACTAGATTTCACTCCTGTGATTCTCTCATCCCTCAGACACAGCCACCTGTCTCTTCCCTACATTCCCTTCCTTTGTCTCCTCAATAATAAGTATTTTCATGCGGAGTGGAGAGAGGGAAGAATAAAATGACTGTGGAGGAAAATAGAAGGTGTGAAAGTGAAATGCACAGGAAAAAACGGATGGAAGAGAGGAAATGATTGAAAAGAGGAAGTATTGAAAGCAGAGATGTGACCTTTTTTGCTGTTTTTCAGTCTTTTGCTCTCCACTCTGCCCCCCTCTGTCTCTCTCTCTCATCCAGCAACAGCTATATGTGCTGGTGGAGGAGCCATTTTGTGGCCTGTCTCATTACGGGGTGTTTTATTCAGTGGTGCGGTGAAGTGCTGGTCATCGGGGCAGGCGTCAGCTGGAGCGTGTGTGTGTGTGTGTGTGTGTGTGTTAGTGGGGTGGGGGAACGAGGGGCTGCAGGGGGTCAGGATTAGACAGACAAACCCCTGGGCTTGAACGCTTGAAGCTCAAGTTCATCACACCAGACAATGGAAAGCTCTTCAGAAAGCCATTGGGGTCTCTGTGACAGACTGATGGCTTGACTCTGCAAATTGTTTCTTTCGGACTTTTCATTTCATTCATTTGTTTATTCATTTTGTTTTATTAACCGGTTCAAAGTTGTTTTGCACAGAGTTTGGTCTTTCATAGCTCAGGAAGCATGGGCTTCTCAGTTATGTGTAGACTTTATTATTTATTTTCACTTTTCCCTAAGGAATTTTAAGAGAAACATCTGATACATAGACATCTGATATAGAAAGCTATAAAATTATTATCAATACACAGCACAGATAATTTGGTCTTGGAAACATGTGATATTTGAGTTCATGTGGAAATCACTGGCACGTAATTGCAGCATTGTTATGTTTTCTATTTTAATTTTATGTTTTAGTGATTTTGTTTGTGCATTTATTGCATTTTATTCATTTGTTTAAAATAGTTTTGTAGCTTAAGTTTTGTTTCTGTATTGGTTTTAGTCATTTTAATGGCTTATCTTCAACGTACGTTCTAGCAATTCTAATTTTCAATAATTAAAAAAAAATTGTCTAATATTTACATTGTATTTTATTTGAGATTCTTAGTAGTTTAATAGTTTTAATTTCAGTTAATTCTTTCAGTTAGTTCATTTATTCTTTTTCATTGTTTATTTATTTAGGATAAAAGTCTGAGAAGCATAAGACTTAAAATGTATTTGCTCTCCATTTAATCTAATTTCTGTCTAGGAGATCTAATAGTATTTAATTTTTTTTTTCTTTCTTTTTTTCCCGTTAATGGGAAGACATTTTATTTTTGTATATGTCTATACTGACACATTTCACTTTTTATTTTAAAATATTGTTTTATTAATTAATAAAATTAATAGGTATGAATTGTTGACATGGAAAGCCAGCTCGATCTCACTTCAGTTTGTACATATTTTACGAGGTGGCTAATTCGTACAAATTCGTACGACCTGACTCATATTCTTACGATTTTTGCTAAGTCGAAAGAATTTGTACAAATGACCTACACCTAACCCTGCCCCTAAACCTACCTGTCACTGGGGTTTAGACAAATCGTACAAACTTGTACGAGTGAGGTCATACGAATTAGCCACCTCGTAAAATATGTACGAATTGGTCGTGAGATAGCATTGGGACAGCTTCTACAAGTTTAACTGGCGTTTCAAAAGAATGATTCTTTTATGAACCTCTAAATTTGACTAATGTGAAAGGCTCAGTGTACTGCTCTGTCTATGATCTCTGTCTCATCTGTCTCTCTCCCTGTATCTATGTCAGAAAATACTTCACTCTGTGACCCATAACCTTACAGTCCTAATGGGGTCACAGTAAGGCACATGAGTCATTCACTCATAGTCAGCGTGTAGTGTGTGTGTGTGTGTGTGTGTGTGTGTGTGTGGGGGTGTTCTCATTGGCTGGACTATTGTGTCATTCTGTATCGCAATTTACACACACACACAGTCACGTAGTGAGTCTCCCTTCATGTGTCGTCTTTGCCTTAGACCTGAACTGACACAATCACATAAGCACTGTCACCGACCACCAGTCTGGCATTTAAAATGGCTGTAATGTCATGAATGACTGCCACTACTGAGCATGGCCAGAGGATGAGGATGGTCATGGGAAACTGAGTTTTCCAGAAGCACAACATTGCTGTTTAGATAAACAGCACGACCCCAGACTGATTTCCTCCTTTATAATATGAGTGTCTACTATTGTAATTGTTGTATGAGATATTTGTAATTATGTTTGATTTAGGGTCATAACCACTGAATATGGGGCCATTAGCCCCCATATGCAAACAGAACCCATTTTCAGATTCTCAAGGGTTTTGTAAAAGACAATAGAATATTTTTAATAGAAAAGAGAATATCTTTAATAACTCT
>JAUZSZ010000095.1:39172072-39184957 GCA_034780575.1 Labeobarbus marequensis | reverse complement strand
CCCGCGGCCCTGCTGCGCTGCAGGCTGGGGTATTGATCCAGATCCACTCCGTCCCACTGCTCCGCCCAGCGTAAGGCCACAGTCTGCCCAGTGGAGAAGGTGCGAATGAGGAGGAATGGCCCGAGAGAGCGTTTGAATGCAACGCACCCATGCCACTGAACTGCACTAGAAACCGTTAGTGTTGTCCAGCAAGGATGGTAAGCTGTAATAGTTTACATTATTGCAGCCAGACCTTTCTCATCATTTTGCAATATTGATTCATTGTATATTTAAAGGTGTAGACTATAATTTCTGTCATACTAGTGTGACCAAAAGGAATTTCAAAACTGATTGTTTTCAGAGAGGTTTCCTATATATCATTGCCCAAACTACCAGATGCCGGCCCCCACCTTGTGTTGAACATGGAGGGACCTTTTTATTATTTTTTTAAAGGAATGAAATGATGTAATATGATTTATGGGAATAAAGAAGGGGAAACATTTTTATTTGATATAAATGCAAATATATAAATTTTAATATAAATAAATATATCTCTTTTTTTATTTTTAAATATGCACTCTTAATACCTAATATGTTGAAAATGTCTCCATTAATGTCTTCTTTCTCACATTTAGTCATGAATTTCATTAATCACATAGATTATAGCCTATATTATCAATTCAAAATGCAAAAAGTTGAGTAGTTTGCATCACTGCATATTACCATTAGTTGTCTAACATTTCTATCATGATAAAACAGTTGTCAGATATTAAATAGCTACTCACTTCTTACCTCATGCTCTTTCACCATTAAAACTGAAGCGAACCGTAAAGCCAGCCTTCTTTCATTTCACTGGTCATCTCAATTTTTGATATTGACGAGCACTGTTATAGACCTGCTACTCTTATGACAAGCACTGAGGCAGACCAGCCTAAAACTTTTCCTCATCCAAACAACAAAGAGAGCAGTATCAAGAATATCAAATACTGAGCTGGACAATTTGGCCATTTCTAATTATTGGCGAGTACTGGTCCCGGTCATTGTCTATAGCGGTCACAGGCCCTGGCACAGAGATGGACCGGCGAGCTTAGAAGTAAACCAGCATCAAAAAAGTTCAGACCTCCACACTCCATCCATTCATCATCCATCTCGGAACCCCCACCGCACCTCCTCCTCTGTCCCCTCACCAGCTTTCCTGCCTCCACTGCTTGTTTTTGTTGCAGTTTTAAGTGCCTCTCCCTGGAGCTCCTCATCAACAACTTAATAAGAGCTCTTGGGAACAATTAAACAGCATCTTTAACCCTGCTCTATCCACAGAGGTATAAATAATCATAAAAATGTTGCCAAATAGAAGAGACTCCAGGGGGACCGTTCAGAAATCACAGTCTGTCTCCTTCTCTGTCCTTTATTCCCTCAACTGAAGCCCAAGCAGCACAGGCGAGAGCTGTCAGAGCCATAGCCTATGATAGACACATTTACTCGGCTTTCTATCCCAGCCCCATGTGGCGTTGCCTTTTGCTTTTCCCTCCTCATTTTTTCTCTTTCAGTGTTGGAACTGACATGTGAATAAATATGTACTGTCTAAGTGGCTTTGTTGTTGTGTATGAGAGATCTTCCGCAGAGTGCACAATTATGCATGTTATTACAGGAATATGTCTTGTTCTGGTTATGGGGAAAATTAAGTTTCTCCGGAAATTTCAGGGTTTTTTTCTTCTTCTTCTTCTTTTTTTATGGCGAGAAAGAGCCCCTAATGCCACAAGAGGAAAAATTACTCAAAGAAATGCATTTATTACTTAATGTCATCTGGAAAATCATAAGGTTTTGTCCTGCAGCAGTAATAAAAATAATTATATATTAATTTTCCGTTCTCTAAAACAGCTTATTACAGAATTCAAAAGACTTGATAGAAGCCATGTTCTGTGTCCTCCCCTCCTGAAAGAGATTTAGCCGGCTCTTTCTCAGGGGGAACGAGCACGCAAAGCGAACAATCTGCACTCACTTATGGAGCATAACTAACAATGGCCTCACCTCCTCTCAGCTCTGCTTTATAAAAGGCAAAGAGTGTGTTTATACGTCTCTGTGAGAATCTATTAAATGTGTTTCTTGTTTCATCCTTTGTTCGGTTGCATGAAAGAACTTTTGCTGTAATTGTTAATAGCATGTTTTTTTTCTTCTTATCCCTAGGTGGCGCTATCACTCCGAAAGGCTTTTCCACCGACTGTGGATGCTTCAAACCAAATCGCATAACCGGGTCTCGTAGCTTTGAAAAAAATCTGGAAATACCTGGAATTATAGGACTACGTCATCCCAAGCCCTTGCCAAGGGACATACTAATAGTGCCCAGGCACTGGATCTGAAAGCTTTACATTCCACATTACTTTTGAATATACCAACAGACCAAAAAAAAAAAAACAATAGCTTTAACACTAGCGATAGATTACAGCCATCCGCCTGCCGTTGCACCAAACCTGCTGTGACCGCAAGGGTTGTGACCTTTCTGGCGCCCACTTCAAACGGACACTTGAAAAGAAGGACGCGGTCAGAGAGGGCTTCCGAGTGGTGGCGACTGAAACCAAAAACCCCATCAGGTAAGGCTGTGAAGTCACTTCTTTTCCTGCTGGCAACACCCCCAAAGCTCCTCGGGGGCTTTTGAAGCCCAGATGGACTCCCTGCGTCCACGCCCACATAGGCGGCTTTTCCTCCATGCTGGGCCTACAGGAGAGCCCACTGTAGATAAAGACTTCCCGGGTTTGAAGACTCAATCACCTGTCTGCTGCTGTAGGATTAGAGGGAATGTTTGCTGATTGAATTTGTTTGGCTTAAAGATGCTTAGGTGCAGGGAAATCCTGGAAAGCGACTGAGAAGAAAATAGATAGACAGATTGACTGATTGACAGAAAACAAAGAGTGTGCAGATGTGGAGATACATGTTGTCATTGCATATTTTCATCTACATAATGCAAGTTAGCCTGTGCTGCAGGAATATTCTGAGTTCAATACAAGTTAAACTAACACAAAAACCACCAAAAAAATTTTTTGACATGTGTTTAATGTATTTAAGATTATTTTAATTTGTTTACTAAACCAACTTCATTGCAATGCTTAAAACCATAAAATGGTAAGAAATCATTTTTACAGCTCAAATAATATACCGGTTTTGACAGGAGAATTAGCTTAACTGTTTTTCTAAACTTTCACATTTCTGCTTTTAAAATCTTTCAGAAATTGGCCCCATTTAGTTCCACTGAAAGTGCCTCACTGTAACTTTTTTTTAAGAAACCGAGTCGAAATTACTTTTTGCGATAATCAACATAATGCCATAAATGCTGTCGACTGAGCTTAACTCGTATTAACCCAGAATATTCGTTTAATGCTCGTTCCTAGCATGAGAGTCATTTTTGAACATAAAATTTCTCACCTTGAATATGAATACTGATTTAGTTTTTACTAGTGTTCCTCTGACCATTTCACCTGTGGTTGTTGCTTTATGGAGTTTTTTATGTCTGATCTGACTCTTAAGAAAGACTTTCATTGGAGTTTTTGGTGATGATTAAATAATTTCTTTGATTCAAATAAAATCTGTTAATTTAAACGTTTTCACATGGAGTAGATTTTAGGTTAATTCTATAAACATTTTACAGTGTAGTTACAAAACAGCCACACAGTGCTGCCCCAATGACTACCGTATTCATGTGTAAATGTTAAGCAGTGATATTTTTGTTTTGCTAACATGACAGACATACACGCTCTTTAGCTGTTCAAACTGATGGTATTCGCTGCTCTCGGTGTAACCCTGAATGAAAGTAAATAGTGTTTATAGAATTAACCATTTAAAAATAAAAACAGACGGCCAAGGAGGTAGAATGCAAGACACTCAGGGAATCAGCCAGGTTCGGAGAAGAGAGCAGGGCCTTTGTTTGAAAAGTTCAAAGTAATTTTGCCAAATTTAGGTCATTTCACAATAGTACTCAGCGGGGAGCTGTCATTTGTGGGGAAAGAGAAAACAAATAAATAAATAACCTAACAGATGGAGCACTAAAGCTTTTCGTGCATCTTGCTCATATATTATTAGCCAAAATAAAAAACACAACACTTCAAAGCATTAAGAAAAAAACCATTTCTGTTAAACTAATTAGCAACTCCGAAATGGGCCACGCCAAAGGTATAGGGTTTGATGGGTCAGGTGCGCTCACAACAGGACAAACGTAAGTCAGCAGAAGTCATAAGCAGTGAACGCCCCCGTCAGGAGAGCAAATTTCCCCCCTCCTCCTCCCTTTTCCCTTCCATCCAAGAGCGCTAATGGAACAGTGCTCTTAGCCCAGGGCTCCGGCACCAGACCCCGCTCTGCACGAGGGATGTACTGCACTGCGGCCGGGGTCGCTCCCTTTGTGCCGGCCCTCCTTGGCCTTGCGGTAAAAAGAGCCATGCATGATTTCATACATGAAAGATATATGTAATTGGACAGCAGCAATGCCTATACGCCATATTTACAATTCTAAACAGAGGACGGGAGAAGCAATTCCCTTTATCTCTCTTGGTCATAGTCTCTTTCTCTGCGAGGAACGGATTTCTGCATATCACAGAGCCCATGATGTACAAAAATACATGAAATGCAGATTATCACACTTCTTATTTACTTTCATTATGGATGAGTTGAATGTGTCATTTTGACACAGCCCAGCGTCGCCTCGGTGTCCTGTCTCGTCACTAGATCGCTTGGACAAAAATAGAGGAATTATTCCCGCTGGCCTCGTATTCTGACTAATACTGGGGCGGCGATGCTGTCGTCCAGTTCCTGAAAGGGACGTCCCGATGCTTTGTTTATCCGTGGAGAGATAGCGAATGCATTTGTGTGTTTGTGGCCTTCATAATGCATCTTTAATAATGCAGTATAATGGAAATGTGTGAGTTAGGAAGAAGATTTTGGATTTTGCAAGACTAAATGGTTCGACTTAATGCTGGGGAACATATATGTCATATATTCCGAAGTTTGCTTTTGGCTTCTTGCGGCAGAATCTGCTTCATGTGACATTTGACGTGTCCGTGTGGGTTGCGCTGGGGACACACACAGTCGTGTTGTTTGGTGGCCTGTTTTTGGTGGGGTCCCTCCTGGAGTGTTAATGTAGTGCCAAGTTAAACACCTCTCTTGTTAATTGTCCTAACGAGCTCATGCTTTGCCGTGAATGGCTTTTTTAATGGCTTGTTTTATGGGCGTGTGGAGCTCCAAGGCCAGACGGGGTCTCCGCCGACCCTTACGGGGGCAGCGTTCATGTGTTACTGGCTGTGATGCACAGTTTGTCCCACTTTTGACGTCAACCCTACCCCCACCTCCGAATTTTGCAGAAGCCCACCTGCCTCTGAGTCCTGGAGGTCACAGGAGCAGGAGAAATGGCAGGGTTAAGCACCGTGCAACTATGTTCCAGCCGCTGTGGTCACTTGCAATTATACCCCAGCTACATCACCCACAAGACTAGTTGCAGGTTTTAGGCTTTGGCAGAATTTGCTGGCCTTTTCCTTGTTCCTTAACTACTCATATTAATTATTGTTCTTGTAATTACAAATTCAATTTATGAATTATGATGCTGAACACAATATTAATTTTATTTTTAAGTTTCCTTTTTAATTTTTTTCTTTGAGATCAACATAATTAACGACACTTATTTTTAATCATTTTAAATCACTGGTGCATTCTTTTTTTTCTTTTGCATAAAACATCAATTTCAGACCATCTTAAACTATTAATTGTTATGAATCATTTACTCCTATATTTATTACATTCATAGATTAATAGCAAATGTTTTGTTACAATACAGTACAAATTTTTTCTTGTTTGTATGTGCATGTTTTGTGTTTTGTGTATATTCATATTCAAAATTAAATATTTAATTTACATATTTAAGTATTTTGCACATAATTACTTAAATGTTATTTAAAAGATGTTTGAAGTTTATAGTAGTTGTTTGAAGTCCAACACACACTCGCACAAAATTAAACAAGACTGCATGAAAGAATTTGTTCCTGGGTTTGTTCTTTCATTTGTCTTTGAAAATTTTGTTAACAAAATGTAATCTGTCTAATTTTTAAGCTAACTATTCATGACATTTGGGTCATGAAATCACCGTATTTCTCGGTTGGAAATTCGGGGTCTCCGCTTTGCACATAATCCTGCCATATATGTCAGATGATAGAAGTGGGGAAGGATTTGCACGGTGACCCTTGGCGGGAGACCTACGTCTCGGTTGCCCTTCTGTGGCTTCTTCCACCTGCTATAGGTGAAACTTATGAGCCAGCTGTGGATATACAGGCCTATATGCGCTTTGCTAAATTAAATAAATAAATAAATAAATATGTGTCTTATTATTTTTTTTTATTATTATTATTATTTGTTTATTGTTAGGTTTCGTAGGAACTGGAATTGTTAAGTGTTGGATATTGTAAGAATGTAGTGAAAGCGCAGAATTATTCCGTTCAAATGGATGTACAGGCCCGAAATGCGCATATGGCATTGCATCTATATATTGCATGTTGATGTCGAGAAGCGGGAACACAATCCTCACTTTTCTGCTTTTTTCTTGATTCTTGAGATCTGCTTTAGATCATTTTGTTGCAGTGCATTTCAAACTGGACAGTCGTTTTATCTCAGCCTGTGTTATTCTCTTACCTGCACAAAGATAAAATGGAGGTTGCAGAGAATCGGCGGTGTGAGGATGAGCTGGTTTGCAGTTGTAGCTCCTCTGGACGCAGACTTGCTCCAGGCTGCTTTTCTTTCTGGTTGTCGCACGACCGTGAACAGATACATTTGTACTGCTTAACCGCACAGACAGTGAATATGATCCGTTCCTGGATTTTTAAAGGTGTATTTGAATGTGCTTCCGCTGTTTTCTTTAAGCTTATGCATTTACTGTGAAACATAAATGACTGTATATGTGAATTTGTGGGCGTATTGCTTTTAAGGGCTCGTGTTATTCTGATATCGATAAAAAAAAAAAGAATAATATTATCAATAATGATAGAATTTTGCAAACAAAATACTGAAGTATGTTTTGGATTAAAGCACACACACACACACACACACACACACACACACACACACACACACACGGACGCACGCAGGTGTTTTCTGATACACTGATATTATTCGATTCACACATTCGGGTTTGTTTTTCTCGATATTTTTAAAGGGTTGTAATCAAATAGAGTTTTTAAATATTTTCCAATTATATTATCCATTTATACATCTAGACCTTTTTAGGCTGCTGAAAAAGTTTCGACTGAAACCGAGCCCAATAACACCATACACCATTTTATCAAACTGTATGCAAATACAACTCAATGTTTTTAAATATCTTGTTCAGAGGTTCGTTGTTTTTAATTTTATTTATGATTTTATTTAATGATTGATAGATTTACCTAGAATTGGAGTTCGCATATGTTAATTTAGTTTTCGAATTACACTTGTTTGGGCAGTATCAGGTAACTTTAACGATCCGAATGAGTAACAATGGAATTTAATTTAAAGATAATTATTCATTAATTTAAAAACATTTGCATAATTAATTGATCAAAAACGTTAATGCTTAAAAACGTTTTGGAGAAGCACAACACATTAGCTCGTTTTTTTGAAAATCTAATTTTAATTAGTGTTTATGATGGCAAATTAAGTTTTTATAATTAAGATAAATAGACATTCATGCTGTGCGTTATTCGAAATGTTTGTCTTACAATCTGCGCAAAACAAGAACGTCTCTATTACTAGGAACGGTCTCATTAATTAATTAATTTAGTCATTTATTTCAAATGATGTTTTTTGAAATTAATTTTAAACACGCATTTTTATTGATTTGTGGGTTTCAAAGTTCAATTTGCAGACATCTTTATTTGCTATATAGCCTACAAAACATTGAAATGATGTGTAGCAGCATAGAACAAAACAAAAAAAAAGACACGAACATATTTAGCCATGGACAAACTTTTGTTGCATTTATTAACGCATTCGCTGAAATATTCAAATATTAGTGAATATATAGTGTGTTTAACACACTAAAAGGAACATATGTTAACATTTACCCCAGCGTAACTTTTTTTTCTTTTCTTTTTTTTTTTTTTTTTGCGTTAATTAAGAGTGTCCAGCTCTTTGTTCCACATGGATATTTTTAGATGTCATGTTATAGTGTAACGGTAAAACATGCATTGAAAGTACTTTTATTGGTTTGAAATATATAATTCAATTGTTTATAGTTCAGAAACGTTATCGTTTATGGAGTTAATGCAGTTCTTCGATTAAACTACACTATAATAACAAAAGCGTGTAAATAAAACAGCGTCTTTTGAACCATTACACAGTGGTATTTGAAATAAGAGATGGCATGTTTTCATCTCTATGTAAAAAAGAACGATGCTGTTCACCTTCAGTTTGTCTTTAAGGTGCATGATAATTAATACATTCCTTTGACGCGCATCATATTTGATTCACTCACGTGTTTGTCATATCTGCGAGCTGATTTATATCATAATAAGACAATGTCGTTTTATCTGTGAATCTTGATGTTACACAGTCATGAAATAATTTTGCAGTAAGTGCAAAATTACTTATTCTGTCTTACACCGTTTAATCATTTATATTTTTCTGTATTATTATTTATGATTTCCATCTTATCTGATTTTTCCTAGCTCATGATATTTTCTTTTTCTGCTTTAAAATTGGCCTTTTTTCAAAAAGTCACACACAAAAAGGGTCTCCAGTCGTGCGCGCTACACACGTTTCAACTATGGCTTCGTGCGTAAAGTTAAGATATTTGATAAAGCCGGGTGAAATGTTAAGCAAGGAACCTAGGCATTCGCCAACAGACATTTACCTGTATGCATATGTGCTCGATTTGACGCAGTCCGGTGACATAGGACACGCACAGATCTGCTGCAGATGGCAGATAGGGAACATATATCCCTGACAAGGCAGGTTCATGTTGTTTGAGCCCCTTGGCCAGAGTGAACATAAGAGGGCGCTGCCATTGCACCTGGTAACACGTCCTGCCCCATGCAGCCACCCGCGGCTTCAGGCCGGTCAATGCTCCTGTGCTGGCAATGCCATTGCGTCCCAGTGTGATTCAGACCAGCCATGCACCACAACTCTCACTTCCTCTGCTGCTGCTGCTAGTGCATGCGCCCGTTGGAGGGCCCGTTCCCAAAAAGCCGCTGCTGTTCACCGGTGACTGAGTTAAAGTTGCGTTAGTTAACCATGCGGGAAAATGCCAATTGAGCGCCAGATTCTTTCATTAGGGACGCATGAGGATGAAACCCCTTTGATAGCTCTATCCGAATGCAGCTTGAACTTGTGTGACGTCCATATTAATACAGTGACAATATAGATATTTATATTTATCTGAACTACTATGTTCTTCGCTTTTTTAATAAAGTTACGAGACTGTTGTAGACAGCTGTCTTTATCTCTGAATGCTTTCGCTTGTTTTCATTTCCTTACGGCTCTTTTTGGTCTTTATTATTCGGTGGTGGCGCACGCGGTGCATGAGGGTGAAAAGCACAGGCTGATTTTTTGAAACGCTGGGAAAAAAAAATACATACATGCACATTGATTTAAATGTGTTTTTAACATTTTTGTCCTCTGAATTTGGTAAAACAATTCTAACATTTAGTTTTTACCATAAATAGCAACGGATTGTGATTCTGTTACTGCAGTTTAGAGCTCATATGTGAAATTCATTGTTTGCTCGGCGATGGACCTATGTTCACACACACATCTCAATCAGCATGTTCACCATGTTGGTCATGCGTATTTGGATGTCTGTTCAGTCATTCCCAGTCATATTTAGGACAGAGCATTCGCAATTGGTTGGACCTAACAGATAAGAAACACATTTAGCCTATATTAAAAGAGCATGCAATGACGATTCTGTGTGCATCTGCTGAAGAAAACGAAGCCCAGGTGATATTTGCGTCCATAAATAAGGCTATCAAGCGCCTGACAGGACCACACTGCATATTCAAATGTGCTTAGATTGGCCATGGCAGGTTACAAAGCGACAGACAAGCTCTGATTCTGTCCCTTTTCACGCACCGGCCTCTTATTATCTCACTGCCCCTCTAACTCTTCGCGCACTCTATTTTCCATCCATCAATTTTTACAGTCCCTCTTTCCCAAGAGAGCAGGCACATCGCCAATCCTGAAGATTCTCTCAAGGCGAAATCCGTATGCATATCAAACATATCGACGTTTTATTTTGTAACTTTTCATTTGTCACTTCTGTTTTCCGTCGCACGTGACGGAAGTTAATTCCTGCGAACGTGCGCGTCAGCAATATAAATATATATATGCTTTTAAAACTAGAACTTACATTTATGCGAGCACACACACTGACACCCACGCGCTATCCACGCACACACAGCAGCAACTGTCACGTCTAGCCTATATTATTTGCACGAGGCCAGAATGTTTAATATTGCTATTGTTTGTATAATGCATTGATAGCCGTATTTGATAATGCTTCAGTGCAATGGATTTCATAGAGGCTAGGTGTGTTTCCTTGAAACTCCCCAAAGCGAGTTCCATACTGACTGCATGCTCTCCAACATGTTCTGTATAATACGACACGAGATGGAAATAAAATAAAATACAATATTTATTATATTCTATATATTTATTAAAACATCAAATATTTTTCTGGAATGTTATTACATTGAAATATGACATAATAATTATCAGAATGATTTATTCTAGAGTACGTTTATGACAACTTCAATACGTAATCCTAAAATAATATACACACAACAATCAATTATAATCGTGCAGAACACAATAAACAGTATTTTTTTGACATACAAATGGTATACATTGCCTAATGCGACAGCAAATGATAGCACGGAATTTGGCATCATGTATTCAGAGAAACAATTCGGGGGGGAAACACATTGTCTTAAAAGAGAAAGAGAGAGAGAGAAAGAAAAGAATGTTACACACACACACACACACACACACACACACACACTCAACAACTAAAAAAGTTATATATGATCATTTTCCAATAAACATTACGCAGTCGATAAAAACAGGTTAGCTGTATTTGGCAAGATTAGGGCCCCTTAGTTGTCAATAGCGAAAGTAGTCATTGAGAGGGAGAGAGGAATTGTCATTTCTTTAGCGAGAATCAACAATAGAATTATCATGAGAAAGGACACTGGCCTGGGCTCAGAGGTCGGATACACGCTTTTGATTCGGGAAGAGGGCGTTTTAAATGACCACCAAGAGCAGGAGAATTGTTTTGGGGCAAAGTGAAAAAAGCAAACCTGTGGAGAAACCCACCGATCTATACTACAGTTGTTACTATTGATCAAATGTCACCTCTTTGAACGCGCGCGCTTGAAAGTTACACTACGTATGGAAAATTATTAAAACACACACACACACACACACACACAGCATCTAACGCGTATAGTGTCATTTTATCGCCGCTGACTGTTTAAGGAGCGATTTACATGCTATTTAAATGTCTAACTAAATAAACATGACTTGTGTTCAAATGCTCTATTTAAATTGTAATAACACATGAAAAACAACACATTGAGCTGTTTATTGCTATAAAGTAAGTAAAGTGCAGGAAAGACAATGTTCATTGCAGAACTTGTGATTTTTACATTGCACTCTCTCCCTCTCTTCACCTACTGTCTGTGAGTGTGTGAGAGTGAGGAGAGAGAGAGAGAGAGAGGGACAGAAACTGAAAATTTCATATATTAAAAATTGCTCATAAAATCTATACAGTGCTTTTTGGTTCACCTTTCCATCTAGTCTACTCTATCTAATGAAGCATCTCTTATCATATAGTATTGCTGATCGTCTCAAAGTGAATAACCTACATTGCGTTTGACTCTGATAGGAATTACAGGCTATGATTTTTGTTCAGAAAAGCTAAAAAGAGGGAAGTGGTTGTTTTTTTTTTGCGCGGTCTAGTTTTTGCAGTTTTTCCTCGCATTCGGTTGCAATGTCTTGATTCTTCCTCGTGCACTCATCTCGAGATCCAGCACGATGGGACAGACGGTGAACGTAAATACAGGCAGCATATTGAGGTGTTACTACGACATAGAAAAGTCCAATTTCATTTATTACATCAAAAAAAGATTACACTTAATAGCGATTTTACAAATGTTGTGTTACATGCATAGCGTGTTGCTAACGTGTCGTTTGCAGAAATAGTTTATATTTACTTCAGAAAATGACAATGCTAAAAATACAGATATAATCCTATATCACGTAAAGTGCATGCACAGTTGCTGTGTGCATCTATACAGAAGTTCAGAAGCTCATCTTTACAACCAGATAAATAATAATAATAATAATAACCCTAACCCTAATAATAATAACAGTATTTATTAGTCCACTTTTTTAAAGTTTGTTGTTCACCATACACTAAAACACAGCTAGCCTACTAAATTGCTTGTTTAACATTTGCCCTGATAAAGCTTCACAGAGAGTGTTGCGTTATGTTATTGTCCACATAAAGCCGTCTTTGTTTCACCTTTGCCTGTTCTGAAAGAAAGAAGAAAAAAAAATCTAAACTGTGTTAATCCTGCCATAAGATTTGTGTTTTATTAAATGCGAGGCAACTGAAAGTGCGACGAACTTGCTGGGGTTTGTGAGCGCTCTAAAGTTGTCGGTTTCGAGGTTATAAGTGCGTTATTTCATTTCTTAAACATACTCGTTTTGATTTCTAAATCTAAAACTAGCGTTTGGCGAGCAAATAACACAGGCACGAAAACACCGCGCGCTCGCCTCTCCACTATTAACTTTCAGTGTCTTCCTTCTCATCCAACTCTTACTTTGTGCTGTACTTAATTCCATATTTTCAATTCCCGATCACTACTTTCCTCTTTCTCGTTCTCCATCTATCCATCCATCCCT
>JAUZSZ010000095.1:39038232-39049194 GCA_034780575.1 Labeobarbus marequensis | reverse complement strand
TAGCTTTATACAATTATGGTTGATGTCCTTGCTACGTTTCTGTGCCTTGATCGTGGTAGTACCCTTGCTGTCTATGGGAGGGTCCGAAAGCTCATCAGAAATATCTTAATCTGTGTTCCGAAGATGAACGAAGGTCTTACAGGTTTGGAACAACATGAGGGTGAGTAATTAATGATATAATTTTATTATTTTTGGGTGAACTATCCCTTTAAAAATACTCACAATCTTTACCACCTGAGAAAGGCCAGAACTGAGATCTGACTGACAAGGAAGATCTTGCTCTCATGGTCGTTATAAAGTCGCAGACGGTCTGCGCGGGAACCAACTCCCCCCGCTGGACGGCCTGGCCTGTTCAGGAAGCCTGGAGCCGAGGCCGGGGCCCTGGGAGCCAGGCTGCATCTGATTGCTTCATTACAAGCCCTTTCATTGACTTGGCTGCACTGAACTGATGAACTGAAGCAGTGGACAAGAGCACATAATTGGGAGAAATGAATTCTTATCACAGCTTTCTCATGAGGCTGCCAGTCCTGGCTGGAGCCATGCGAGGCTGTTTTTACTGGAGCTCAGACAGAGAGGGAAAAGAAAAAAAAAGCACAAAAAAGAGGATCTGGGATGAGGCTTCCACTTGTATCTGGTTCTGGATAAAGGGAAACAGAATGAATGTGCAATTTGAGCTTAATTTGAAAGCGGAGGCAGCCTAAGCCTAAGTCGGCCCGCCGTGAAACTCACGCTTAGGCAACTGTCCCGTTCTAATACCTCATTGCTCCTAAAGGTATTAGAAGTGGCGTCGTTTTGTTTCAACTAAAAATTGCAAAGGATTCTTCAGCGTCTAATGCACTCTGTTTATTTTCCTCTCGGCAGCCCCCGGGGGAGAGGCCTGTATTAGTTAGTGGCTTCACCCAGCTCATCTTTTCAGTCCACTCATCAGGCATGGCCACCCCAATGTTTACCTGTGGGATGAATAATTAATGTGAGCTACCTGCTCCCTCATTTCAATGAGACAGACCTCTGACTAATTAGAGAGAGAAGTCTTCCGCTCCAAGCCTCCACAGCGGGGACGACATCAACAGCAACAATAAAAACAGCAATAACAGGAGCTCTGTAAATAAAAGTAGGAAGTTGCAGCACTGGCCCGCGATTGCAGAATTTGGTGGAGGGATTGGTGGAAAACCTTGGACCCAATTTAGGTGCAATAGTGGTCTCAAAGGAGCAGAATAATAGTTAATCCCATGCTTGCCCAAGAGAAACCAGTGACAAGCAGGCTGTCTCTCTGCAAAGTCAGCACAAAGAAGACACAGAGACACACACACACACACACACACAGAGGCTAACCTTTCATTCCACAAAATGCTGCTGAGTTGATCCTGAGACCATTAGCCATACAGTTTCCTCTGAAAGTTGGAAAGTAATACTAATTGCATGGCCAAGCATTCCTTTAACACTGCATAAATTAATAAGAATATTTAGCTCTCCTGGCTGATGAGCCCATCAGCCTCTGTTTTTTATTTGTTGTCCTTATAGCCACATAAACTACACATACTTGAACTTTACGTCACCAGCATCATGTCATTTTCAAGAATATTTGAAAATAGAATTTTTAATTATGCATGCATACATATTCTAAATTCTGAATAGAAAGCATATTTTCACGAAAATAAGTTTATGAAAATGTGCCTTATTATTGTATAATATTATATAATAGTATTATATAAATTATAAAAATATATATAATGTATTTTATGTACATCAAAATGATATTATATAAACATTAATGTTAAATATCAGTTATTAATAAATGTTATTATACTTGTAGAAATGAATTTGGTTTGGAGGACATGTAAACAGCAGGTAGCTGTTGATTTTATCTATAGTAAGTAAATAAAACACGGTTAAGAGGGTGTTTTTACTCCCTGTTATTTTAAGGCAGCTGATGCATGTTTGAGCAAGGTTGGTGCGATCATTCACATCTCTAGTCTTTTTCTTCTCTTTCCCTGAGCCAAAGATAACTCGCTGAGTAACAGGAGTGACTGTATCATTTCTGTTCCCCTCTCCAGGAGCCCGTCACAACACAGCGCTCAAACTTCACACCGCACCACGTGCCCTTGTCCGTTCAGACTGACTCGTGACACGTGTCAGACGAAGCCGAAATCTCATGGCTAGCTAAAATTTTGTTCTGAATGAAGCCGAGTAGTATGTACATTCAGGGTTGAAGGGCTGCACTTTCAGCTGTGGGAGGAAGTGGCCTTGGAGGGCTGGAAGGCAAAACAGAGACACTCTGGGAGAAAATTACAACTGTGAATATCTGTAAAAGCACGGACGGTCCCAGGGCTCGGCTTAAAATGAAGTCCCGGGTTCCGTGCGGCTGTAGTTAAAAGCGTAAACGGTGTGCGAGAGAAAATCGAAAAGAAATGAAGTGTGCTCACTTGACATATGTGACCCACGCTAGTGGAGCTGAATACAACCAAACTGACCGTGGAACTGTTGCCTTTGCCCGTCATTAGGGCAGAAGTAAAGATAGACAGAGTAAGGGGAGGGTAGAAAGGAAAGAAAATGATGGACAAGACCGTAATTTTGGCATCGTTGGTGCCAAATCTTTTTCAAGGAATGTTTTCGAGTCCTTTCTTTCCAGCGAGCCAGTCACCATACAGCAAATTGGTAAACTGATTAGACTGAGATTAGAGGCTGCTGATAAGAGATTGGATGGATATACTCTCGAGATTAAATGGATAACTAGATCGACTGATAGCTGAGTTGGTGCGTCGCCTCTCTTCCTCGACCTCCCCAGTTTCCACTGTAATTAAGGCTTTAAGGTGTGCACGTAATCAAATAAATAAATAATGCCCGAATTATGCGATAATGAATTAATACATTACAGGAGGAGAATAAATAAGCCCCAGCTAATTGCATAAGATGAGTCTTTTTTCATTAGCTTTTTGAGGGGAAATCTCATTATATGCATCACAAACTATAATCCTCCTTTAGAAATATGTAAATTTGCAATCATAGAAATAATAAATAAATAAACTGACAAGAGGAAGGAGAGATACTTTTGAGCAGCGTTATGTCATGTTCGCATTCCGCTTCCTTAGGCACCTCATTTGTCTCGACGTGACAAAAATTATCTTCGCCCACCAGTACATTTGATGAATTTTGACTGCTGTGTGTATTGAAATCAAAACAATCGTCTGGTTAATGATACCGCAGTAATTCTGCTGTTTTATTTCATATTTCATTGGTTTTATTTTTTAGTATTTTCAATCACGCCTTCCGTGAATGGTCCCTTTAAGGACCCTAGGCTGGCCTAATATTTGCCTAATGTTTGTCTGCCGCAGCTCACTATTTTTATAATACACAATGTGTCTGTTACGGAAAGAGTTCTAGATTCTCTTAAGCGCTGTAAATTTTCATTTTGCTATTTGCACATTTCACCACATCATTTCCTAGATGAAAATGTACTCTGCAACCCTGTAATGAGAATGTAGTGTGACTTTAATTATGAAAAAATGAGCGTTTCCTTTCATTTGGCATGAGCTCCGAAGTACGTTTTACTTGGGCTGTCAGAATGCATACATATACCAGGGCATATACTCATGCAAAAAACACACACGCACAAATATTAATTGACAGCCGGATAAACATATCTATAGTAATTACATCAGAAAATGGAGATGGGGCCGATCATGTTGTGCATAATTACTGCAGAAAAACAATGCATGTCTATTAAGCGTCATTATGGAGCTTTCACGGATAGCAATCCAATTACCACTAGTTTGTTTCTCACTGTAAATAGGCACATTCGAGACAGTGCAGCCCCGCAGTGTCTGGGCGTCTCGCGGCACGAAAAGAGCAGCGGTTCACCGCTGATCTGAGATCTGCTGGGTTCGTTCAAGGTCCTCTGTTAGATATGTGACCATCAGCTGATCTGAGATCAGAGGCCAGGCTGGTGGTTGCATCTGATGGCTCCTGAATTATTTATCCCGGCTGCAGGATGCTAGGCGCAGAGATCCAGACCCCAGTACGGCGACAACGGTCCTTGCTAGTGGCCATTAGATGCCGCCTCGTAGCTACTACAGAGGGAGATTGTGTGTGCGGCGGAGGGCGAATAACGGGGGTTCGGGATGACCCCCCTGCTCAATTACTTCACGCTGGGTTGACCCGAACGCCTCTTTGTCACTAAAAAGAGTGAGCAAGGCGAGATTCTCCAGATCAAAGTGCAGAACTTTTTAATTAAGAAAGAGAAAAGGCTTTATTTGTAATGAAAAAAGAAAGATAGAAACAACCAGACATTTTCCTATTAAGGAGAAATGTCAAGCGCAGTGGTGAAGCGATAGTCTGCGCGCTTTCCTTTGTTGTCCCTCCTGACATTGCGGGCTAATTTTTCATGGTTATTTGAACTGGAAAATGAAAGAGAGGTTTGCGATTATTTCCTATAAATGACAACACAATCGCATTACGCTTCAGTACAAACACAGAGAGGATATTGCCTTTTCATATTTCATGTGAACGTAATGGATGGGTTATGCAAAGAGGCCCAGAAAGAAAGACAAATGGAGGAAGGGAGCAGCAAGTGTTTGATTTGTATTAGAAAATGGCCTGAAAGTGGGACGGATGAACCGTATTTCCTTTTTTTCAATAACTGGTGGCGGTACTGAGCTTGTTTTAAGTGCCTGCACGACGTAACGATTGGATTTCTGTAGCGGATTGCTATTAGCTGCCACCGGGGGTGGAACTGCAGCGATCCGGTGTGTGTGTGCAGGGGGAAGCTTTTCTGTGTGTCCACACCGCTGCCTCTGCCTGGCTGTGTTCCGAATGGAATCCTGGTGTACTGTTTACCGCATGCTGCACAGTATTCTGCCTACTATTTTTCAAAAATACTATGTGAAAAAGTAGAATGTTGCAGTGTTATCACATGACATTTATTAAAGTTCATTTCTATGTAAAAATGAGTGTACAAAAACAACTTGACTGATTTAGCTGAACTTAGTCAAGAAGGAGTAAAAAAAAGTGATGTGGATATTCCTTCAAGTTCATTTGTCTCACTGGAAATGAATGGTTAGATAAGAGCATTCTGCTCAGGATGAACTGTTGCACATTTTGGCAAATGATGACCATGGTATTCCATGGCCAAAAAATTAGCATACCGTCCACAGTACACATACTGCATACTACATCTGTGTGTCCATACCACTGCTTCTGCCTGGCTGTGTTCCGAATGTAATACTGGTGTACTGTTTACAATATACTGCACAGTACTGCTTTTTCACAAATAGTATTTAAAACAGAATAATGCTACAATATTGTCACTGGACATCTCTCTCTAGCAATATTAATTCCTTGCTGTGTAAAAATATGCGTACAAAATTCAACTTGACCATCTGATTAAGTAAATAGTGAAAAAAATCATGGTGGATATTTCTTCCAGTTCATTTACCTCAATGGAAATGAATGGTCAAGTATAGTAGGGATATAGTATTCTGTTCAGTATGAACTGTTGCATGATTTATCAAATAACAACTACGGTATTCCATGGATAAAAACGTAGCATACCATCCACCGTACACATAATGCATACTGCAGAAAAATAAAAGTAACACGCTAGTATGCCATTCCAAACACAACCCGACTTCACTTATGAACGCTATGCACGGGAAGCTCTTCTCCTTATAATAATGCCCAGCAACTCACTTCAGAACGTGTGTATACATGCGTACTAAGTGATACACCATTGTGGTTCGCAAAAGAGAAAAAACAGCATTGAAATCACACCTCTCACAGCTGCGAGGGTGAAGTGGATTCCCAGGGCTCAAACACATCAATATGAACCCCACCCTTATATTTCTTAAATAAAATTGATTAAGTCATCTGGTATTCATAAGCCTTAAAAATTCTGTTTTATCTCCTGGTCCGCAGACATAAACAAGCGGGTGGTGCTACACGGGGTCTTCAGTTGCAGGACACACGTTTCCCACAGAACGCCTCGATGCCTACAGAGACCACCTATGGCGGGATGCCGCCCTGTTTGAATTTGTGTTTTCTTAATGTCTGTTTTTTGATGCACACAGACTTGTGTTGCATTATCCACACAGGAGCCATGAGCGGAAACATGCGTACGGCGTAACGACGTGCGCCAAGGTGGGCGCTACATACATACGTGCGTATGTTCATACTGCATTGATTTTCTGAGCTAATACCTCTACAGAGTGATCCACAGGCAGATGGATGCACTACAAAGATATGCAAATGCCACGCTCAATATATCGACAGGCGGAGATCTTTCTCAGACGTCCCACTGTACCAGGCTGAGCAGTCTAAAGAGAGACGTAAACAGATAAGTAGCTGTTAATGGACAGGCTCTGGCTTACACAAACATTGGACGAACCTTGCTGGACCTCCACTAGTCCACGGTCAAACTTTTCTTGGTAGGAAGCAGAGCGTGTTGGTTGATGTGTAGCATCCACCTTAATAGGGAACATTTGCATGGAATATGAAAATTCCGTGAAAAAATTTTTTTTTTTTTTTCATTGTTTGTGGATTAGCACGGTGTTCACATTCAAACATGAATTTCCATATCAAATATGACCGGTCAAGTCGAATATCACATTTAATGCTATTACAAATACGATCATACTGTGCGTCTGTGTGTGCAAATACTCCACCTGGTAATTAAATGGAGTTTGTGGCCAGTGCCGTACATGAGGAGAGGTGAGCTATGAACAGAAGCGCTGTGACAGTTTCAGGTTATATGATTTTTATGTCCCTTTTTACCAAATGAAAAATCAATACGTTTTTTTCCGGGTTCTACATATTCAGAGTGCCGTCGAGCCCCTGCCCTTAATGGGAGGGGGGCATCCGCTCGGCTGTCACAACTGTACCATCACATTTTCCGAGCCACTGGTGAATATATCAGACTTTATGTGATTGCCCTTTTTGACTTTCCTTCTCCTTTTCCTCCTTTCTCAAAATAACAGAAAGCAGTGTAGTGTGAGATAAAGATGAGGAGGGAAAAGGTAGGTTGTGTTAGAATGAGAGCAGTAGTGTGCGCTGTGGCCATTGAGGGACGCTCTGACAGCTCATCCTCTCCTTTGTGCAGGAAAATGTCTCCAGGCTCAAGAGAGCAACTTCCACACGGCCCTTTCAACCTCACAGAGTGCAGGGCAGAAAAAAAGCACAGCGCACTACTCTGCTATTAATGTATTTTGTGTTTGAGAGACCACTGTCAAACACTGCCTAATGACTCCTGCGTGTGTTAGTGTGCACAAATGTCCCCACAAGGATAGTAAAACCTGAAATCACATACACTGTGGAGACCAAAGATCCCTGCGGTGTTATCGTTTGATGCCGTGACTGGATGATGATATTGCCACAATATTTTATCACTCTAAATATTTATAATTGTTTCAAATTTGGATTTTTAAATACTTAAAAATCAGGGTTCCAATGGTCATGAAAAAACCCAGAAGAAACTTCTATAGTTAATATGGTAACGCTTTACAATGAGGTCTGATTATTTAATGTTAGTTAACGCAGTAACTAACAGTGAGCAGTTCATTTGTTACAGTATTCATTATTTATCTTTGTTCTTTTAAGTTAGTTCTTTTAAATGAATTCAAACCTGCACACAAAATGATCTGAATAATTCATTAGCGATTCAATCTGAATCGAAATGTTTTGGACAAATATATATATATGTATATGCATAGAGATTAGTATTGGATTGGTGTTCAACTGTCACATGTACATAGACCAGCAATTAAAAAATAGCTCGGACAAAACGCAGACACACATCCTGTGCGAATGGCCCCTAATGGTAAACCTGCCTTCTGTTTATTTACATATTTCACAGTAATTTTTTGCAAACAGTGTGATGTGTGTCACTTTCAAGTCACTTCCTCACGATGACAGGCGCAGATCAGAAGCTATTGGAAATGTCATGCTTGTGATGCGATGTCACATGAGGTAGTGAAATGAAATGATGTCTGTTTAGAAGAGGAGGATTTGACAGTGCCAGTTTAAATTCGATTTCCCCTGATTAGCCGTCTCCTTCCACCACGAACCGCATCAGTAGGTGAGCCGTCCACTGAAATGGCCAATGATTTTGAAAGGCATGGGGGATCAAATTAAGTGTTGCGCAGAGGGCCTGTGGGGTCGACTCAGAGGGTGTATGGAGAGTCGGGTGCGAGACGGAGAAAGACGGGGGAGGGGTGGCACGAAGCTCTTGTTCTGAGGCAGTGTGAGCTTTCCCTTCTGTTTGTGATCAACTTGCTGTTTAAAGTTTGCTAGCTGTTAGCTTGCCCACCCTCCTCCTCTTCCTCCTCCTCCTCCTGCGCCTCCCCCCTCTGGCGCACAGCCCCATGGAGACACAAAGTATTCATTCACATTTAGATTTGGGGGTCACGACAGGGCCAGTGCTGAGCGAACGCCATGGCTTCTGGAAGGCAGGTCAGGAATCTAGCACATAACTCAGCCCCGCTCCGATACAGAGCCACGGCCCTTTAAACCAAAGAGGTACTTAGCTTTTCTCTTTTCGTGCTGGAGGTGAGTGTGTGTTTGTTTGAGAGTGTGTGAGAGCGATAAAGACGAGCTTGTCCCGGTGTTTCGGGGTGTGCGTGAGAGGGAGGATGTTGCTGTTGTTTGGGAGTGTGGTCACCATGTGCACTATGTCAGTCTCGCTGACGTTTGCCTGACTCACGCTCTGTGTTTATGGTGATGGAGGGGTTTACCCAGTGTGCATTGTTTTGGGTGGGTTTTGCTTCAAAAGCAGTTTTGGGGAATAGCTTAAATATTTTGTTAGGAAATTGTTTTATGATTATATGGTTGTTTTCCCACAGCAAAATAATGTAGAGAAATGAAGCGGCTGTGACTGGAAGGTATTTTTGAGTGTTTTCTTGGAGTTTATTCTTGATTCTGATTGGTTGACAGACAAGGTGTTGATTAGTTTTCTATAACTTAACCACATTAAATAGTTTTTAGCCTTGACCGCTTTACAGTTTCACATTCGCTCCACAACTTTCTTTTTGATCTTTATTGGCATTTAAGATTCCACGAAGAACCTTTTAACACCTACGGAACCTTGGACCGAAGTTTCCTTATAATGGAAAATGTTTTTTTTTTCAGATTATTAAATGTTCTTCACATTAAGAAAAAAATTCTTTAAGGAGCCAAAAATGGTTCTTTTATGGCACTGCTGCAAAACCCCCTTTTTGGAATCATTATTTTTCAGAGTGTATAAACTTGTCTTGGAATGTTTTAAACACAATTCTTAAGAAGTGAATCAAACCAAGAGCATTTAAGGATAAAAACCTGAAAAATATACACTTTGCATAGACATACATGTGGTAACTGTAGTTTAAGCAGATTTGATTCTGGACCGCCACATTGATGTGCTTTTAATTTTAAAAAAAATTCAGCGGTCAATCATCAATTATTCCTCACACATTATAGTGCATTTGGTGGACAGAGGCATTAGGGTTTTTGCCTATCCAGTGATGGTGTCTACAGATTGCGGCTGGTCTGGGATGGAGGCAGTGTTTTTTTGTGTGTTGTGGTTTAGAGGGGGGTCCTGTTTGGGGTGGGAGGGGCACGGACAGGGCCAGAGAAGTGCTGATATGAAGAGCGGACAAAGCGTGAAAGCCCCCAGCATGGAGCCTATGTCCCATTGTCCCGCCGAACCCTTCTGTCATTTTCATTTTACACCACGCGCTCCGAAGTCAGGACAGCTTTGATATAGGGAAGGGGTGCGGGAGCGGATGGCGGGGGCCCAGAGGGGGATCTCGTCGAAAAGAAAAAAAAAAAAAAACAGGGCAAGCAAGGGAGAGAGAGATAGAGTCCGTGAGGTGTGAAATAAGATTGCTTTTTTTTTATCCAACAGTGCAGCGTTAAAGACAAGGAAGCTGTCTGTTGTGGGGCAAAAAGAGGGGGCGAAAGAGGTAGACGTGGGAAAAAAGAAGAGGGGGAAATGTGGCCCAACATATTTACAGTGATGTGCGCTGTGACACCTGGTTAAAATGATAACCAGTGCTTCAGTAATCCTAATGAGAGTAATGAGAAAGAGCAGCCGCTCACAGAGAGACCGACTTACACCACTCCAATGCGCACTGGCTGGAGGAAGGGTGAGGCGAGGCAGGCCAGAGACTCGCCTGACGAGCCAATGCTAAACCTACAGAGGATCCCAAGAGCTTCTCAGGTACGGTTCCTCAACGTGTTTTCGAGAGCGCCAGGCTGATTTCCTTTGAGTTAGACGCTGGGTTTGTGTAATGAAAAACGTACGCCGGCCGTTCGGTCCGGGTAGGAGAGGCTGCATGCAGCAGTGGTTACCATGTATTATTTATTTGGCGGTTTGTGCCTGTCAGTATGATTAGTATGTGTGTAGTCACCGTTCTTCTCGGGAAACGGGGAAGGCAGCTCGGCCTCATCTAAAGGTAATCGTGCAGTCTTCTGAGTCTCATCGCTTGGCACGGACTTCCTGCCTAGCATCTGTTTTTGTCATCTCCACATATTTCTCTGTCCGTGTTCTGTATATATTTGTCTGTGCCTTTCTAACCTCTCTCTGCCGTCATCTGCTCTGTGTGTGTGTCTTGCCAATTTTTCTTCCTTGCTTGTATAGGGTGACACCTATAGGTCAGTGTGAGATACTGCATGCTGAGAGGGACCGTGTGTGCCGGGAATGCAGTTTGAACATTTCATCTGCAGTTCTCTCACACGTTATCATGCATTTCCCAGTCCGCCGAGATGGCCTCCGTACAAAATTAAAGTCTGTTTTCTGTATCCCTCCATGTCTGGCTCTGTTGAAATGATGTGAGATTGTTTCCTCAGAGAACAGACATGCTTTGTAATTCCAGGCTTATTCGGTTGGCGTGATTAGATTAAGGCAAAAGTTTAATATCACTGTACGAGGACGGGTTAATGAGGACGATTAATTAGAAAGCCTAACCTTCAGGGTATTGTCCTTTACATTTTTAGGAT
>JAUZSZ010000095.1:39000982-39015888 GCA_034780575.1 Labeobarbus marequensis | reverse complement strand
AACCTCCTGAACATGCCTGGTGCCAGTGTACCCTCACCTAGTCTCCCCACATCTGGTTTACCCAACAAGACCCCTTCCTCCTCTTCACTGGCCTCGCCCAGCCCAGCTCAGGCCAGCACATCTGTCACCCACTCGAGCCCTACCCCCACATCTACATCAAACTCTTTGATGACCCAGCCAGGCCCTCGTACTGAAGCTCTCAAAGATCGTGATCCTGAGAGGGCCAGAGAGAAAGAGAAAACCAAGGAGAAGGCTGAGAAGCCCCCCACACCATCCTCAGCTGGGGGTACTCCCACTCCCTCCACTTCTGCTGCCAGTGCCAAGAAAGAAAAACCAGACACTGCTGTTCCGGCCACCTCGATGCCAACACCTGGCATGGAGTATGTGGTCGATACTGCCCAACTTCAAGCTCTACAAGCAGCGTTAACTTCAGATCCAACAGCTCTGCTAACAAGTCAGTTCCTGCCCTACTTTATGCCTGGATTCTCTCCATATTATGCCCCTCAGATACCAGGTGCTCTTCAAGGTGGATATCTTCAGCCCATGTATGGCATGGAAAGTCTTTTCCCCTACAACCCAGCTTTATCACAGGCCCTGATGGGGCTGTCACCAGGATCTTTGCTTCAACATTACCAGCAATATCAGCAGAGCCTGCAGGAGGCACTTCAGCAGCAACAGCAGCAGCAGCGGCAGTTTCAGCAGATCCAGCAACCCAAAGCAAGCCAAACGTCACAAAACTCGGTGGACCGTAAGGACTCTGCCAAAGACCCAGTAAAAACAGAGGAGCAAAAGAGCACTTCCTCAGTTGAAACCTCTTCCACTCACAACAACTTAGCCACTGAGCAGCATGAAGTGGATGGCAAAGGTGCAGACCCCCATCTTGACCAATATATTGTCCCCAAAGTTCAGTATCGGCTGGCGTGCCGCAAGTGTCAAGCTGTCTTCAGCAAGGAGGAAGCAGCTATCAGCCACCTCAAGTCAATTTGTTTTTTTGGTCAGTCTGTGGCAAACCTGCAAGAGATGTTGCTTCGGGTCCCCAACAGTGGGAATGCAGCAGAAGGTGGCCTCTACGACTGCCTCATCTGTGACACAACACTAGAAGGGGACAAAGCTCTCAGTCAACACCTGGATTCAGCCTTGCACAAACACAGAACAATCAAGAGATCCAGAAATGCCAAAGAGCACGCTACTAATTTATTACCTCACTCTTCAGCCTGCTTCCCCAGTCCTAACACCGCATCTACCTCGCAGTCTGCCACTCACTCAAACAACACCCCATCCCCTCCGCCCACAACGTCAGCCACCACACCGTCCTCATCAGCGTCTGCATCTTCATGCACCTCCTCCCCCTTCACAGCCACTCCACTCAACACAACAGCTACAGGCAAATCATGGTCCCAGACCCCTTTCTCCAGAGCTTTAGCTGGGAAGTCCAATCCCCCTTCGTCTGCATTGTCTTCTTTTCTTCCAGTTTCCTCTCCTTCAACGGTTACCTCAAGTTCATTGAGCACCTCAGGGGTCCAGACCTCGATACCAACAGACATCTTTACCGACGAGTCTGATTCTGACAGCAGTCAGAAGTCAGCAGACAGGCTGGGCAGGCCAGCAGAGGAGCCACAACAGCCTGGCTGTCTCAAAGACAGCAGTAGTTGTAGTAGTAATCTCGCTAGTGTAGGATCGGACTCCATCAGATTGTAAAAGCTTTCAGTGATGAACAATATTTAAAAAAAAGAAAAAAACACAAGACAAAAGAAAACAAAAGGAAAAAAAAGCAGCAATGTTTAAAATATGTTTAAAGTATACAAACCAATTTCAGAAAAAGATGTGTAAAGACTAACTGCAATTCCAAAGCTTGTAACCAAAAATTTAAATGTTAGTGGATTGTTTTCCCATATCAACATGCTGGTTTTAGTTTATTACAACTCCTAATATATATATATATATATATATATATATATATGAATAGAGATCACAGCAGTTAACAGTTGGTTGAGGACTGCCTCAAAGTTATTTGAATGGCCCCACAATTCCCTCTACAAAGAATGAGTCAACAAGCTGTTCCTTGTTTGCATAAGTATTTCCGCTTAATAGCACAGTTACATAAAGCCAGTATGTACTGTATGGGAGAATAGTCTTACAGTTTTCTTGCTAAGCATTCAGATACCAATGGCTTGCTAAAGAAAAGAAAAATAATGTAATGTCTATTTTATTCTCAGGTCAACAGCTCACAACCTTTTCTTGTGTTACAAAAAGTCATTATTTTATTCATTTTGTTCCAAACAAATGATAGACGTTTCTGCTTTTGTATGACATTTATTGGCAGAAAGTATTCAGAAATGATACTACAACTAAAGTTTCTGGGCATTCAATGAGTAGCTGAATTGCTGGTTTTAAACCTTCTTAATTATTATTATCATTTTATTTTGAAATTTTATTTGTTTGTTTGTTTTTAATGGGAGAGTTACTAATCCCATTTTACCCAGACACGAAGAGCATTGCAGACTTGGTGGGGGAAAAGATTTTTTTTTAGGAAAAAAACTTTCTGTATTTATGATAGATATATACATTTTTGGTGTTCAGTAGATTGTTGCATTGGAAATGAATTTAAACAGTATGGTAGATTGAAAAATCTTTGTGTACATTTAGCTTTTGTATCGTCCAACTTTAAGGCGCTTCATTTGATGTTGTCTTGGTCATTCCAATAGACTAGATTAAGGAGCAGGAAACGATCTCTACTCTATTTCTGTCCAATTCTGAGCTTCTTGTTTTTGTTCTCCCAGCTGAATCTCTTTGTCACAAGGGGTTTCTCACCTTTGGTTGGTGCAGCATTGACCAAAAGCGAAGAGAAATCTGGGGTGTGTTTGAAAATTGTTCAGTTATATTTGTGTTACCTTAGTGCACTTTCCACTGTCTGACTTTCTCTCTTTCTTTCTTTCTAGCTATCTATCTGTTCCTCCTTTCTTTCCTCTTTCTGTACCCCCTGCCTTTGTAGATTTGGAGATAACTGCCTCTCCTTTAGCACTACAAAGCAGATACTTGTTTCCATGTAGTGTGGCTGCAGTCTGCTATAGGCTTTATGTTCATTTCAACTTTTGTGTTGTCATATATGAAAATGAAAAAAGAATAATAATAATAATAATAATAATAATTCTCATGCTTTAAAACAAAAAGAAAATCCAAAGACTTAACACTTTCACCATTGGTGCATAAAGATGAGAAAAGAGGCTTCTTTATACTTGAGAATTTGTTGCTGTTTTTAAGGAAAGAAAACAAAGTTTTAAACTAAAAGAAGTACACATCAGAGTTGCCGTTTTTGCTTCTTTGCAAGCAGACAGGTGGCTTTTTTACGTCAAATACTAAGAAAACCAAAAATCAAAAAGGGCCCTTGTCCTTGCATTGTGGAGTAGCACCGTTACAGAGCCATTGCAGTTTGTAAAATAGAGGTTTTGTTGAAGTTTCTGTCACACATGAAATCCATTTTTTTTTTCTTTTGTATTCTTTCTGTAAAAAAAAATATATATATAAGGTCTGGTCTTTAAGGACATATGTTTTGCTGCTAATGTAGATTTGGAAAGGAAGAATACCTAGATGCATGCTCCTTTTGCTTTTTGGCTAAGCTTTAAGAAAGAAAAAAAAAGAAAAAAAAAAAGAAACCACCAATAAACCTTTTTTTTCCCCTTCTTGTTGCAAAAACGGAACTTTGAAGACTGTGAATATATGTTCCAAAGGACATTTTAGCTTATTTTTTCATTTTTGAACAGACCAATGTTAAAAGCCAATGATCTCTAATGTTTGTAAAAATAACAGTGCATTCCAAATACTACACCTGAGTTTTAATTTCTTAAGCAAGGACTGCTTCTTTTTATTCAAACTGAGTATAAGTCTATTTTAGCCCATTTCTAAGGTGACTGTAAGCTGTTGTGTAACTCTGCCATCATGGATTGCTGAATATCACCTCATTCCGATTGTGATGTGTCGAGAGTGAACAGAATCCCTGCAGCCATTAAATGACTTTTACTCACTTGAACTAGATCACCAAGTCATAGTGGTTACCAAAAATGTACATACTGCAACCTGTCTGGTACTTGCGCATCTCCCTGATCCGGTGTCATCATGCTTCTTGATTTAGAACTAGTTTCAGAACAAAAGGCTGTTCGGCAAAGCCGGCCTCCCCTCCTGGAAAAGCGAGTAGGGAATTCGTTGTCTGCAGGGTGTAAAGCCATTTTCATGCTGGAAATGTCTGTTGTGGGGCTGTAAGGGGCATTTTCATTCCAAAGCATTATAAGACCGGGAAAAGCAGGATTTGTTTTACATGTCCCTTGTTTTGCGTGACAACAAGGTAGAAGTGTCCAAAGAGGTCCCTCACTCCAAGTCATTGCAATGGAAATGGTTCCGTTTTAGTGAAACAGCCCCCATCCAATCGTAAATGGAATTGCTCTTTCTTTTCTTTTCCAAATCGAGTCCTTTTGAAATGTGTAAAAGATGCTTTAGGGGGGCACAAACGTATTTGGCTTTAGTAACGTATTTCCACACTTGTCCGGGTGTGTAAACAAGCATTACGTCTTGCAGAACAATTTGATTTGGTGTTATTTGGTGTGCATGCTATTGAAATTGGGTTCCTTTGATCTGCAAGCTGATCCACTCCTCTCAATCCATGTTATCTATAATATTGTTCATAATTATTTTTGAGAAGTCTGATATTGTATAGTTTATTTTTGAATGCTTTGCATTGTTTTGGTCTCAGATAATATCTTTATGGTTATTTTCATATAACTGTGTATTTTATTTTCCTTCATTTTTGTTGTTGTCCATTTATAAATTAATGTTACAATGCCAGCTTTAAATTGAAATCACATCTATTTGTTTTCTATCATTCTCTGGCCACTTTATGGTGTTACAATGTTCCTATATTTGTTTGTCTTGACACAGTTGTGTATCTCTTGCTTCCAAAGTGTTCTCATTTTTTATAGGCTTTCGTGTGGGGCAGAATCCCTCACAACTGTTTCAGCCAGCATGGACTTTGTATGTGCGAGCATGAGTGTGTGTATGTGTGCGTGTGTGTTTCATAAGAGCCAGCATCAGTCTGAGTTTTTATACTTTGTATTCTATTTTCTACTTTCATTTCGCACCAAAACATACTGAGCTGCAAAGCTGAATCTTCAGTAAAGGGGTTTGACAAGTCTGATGTTCAACACAATAATCTTGTAACGTGGCGAAAGAGGATACCGAAGCACTGAGCAGTTGTTATTTTTGTTAATTATATGAATGTGGCCAAAGCTTCATGCAGTCGAAAACATGAAAAACTTTAGTTGGAGCCCCTGATGAGTGTATATTTATTGTGGTTAATCCAACATGTGGCTGAGATACATCAACTCTCATTGGGATACTTGATTTTGTTTTTTGTTTTTTGTTGTTTTTTTGTGGACATTTTGCAAAGAGAGAACGAAAGCGACAGGTTTTGCTGTAGAGGTCATCCTTTTGCCCACTGTGAAAATAAACATGTATACAGATATAGATATATTTAAAGAAGACATCAACACTTTTCCTTGAAATGACAAAGAAGGAAATAAAGAGATACGAACTCTGGGAAACTTGAGGGATGTCATTGAGATGTCTGAGAAGGCTGTTGTTGACACACCAAAACTGGGCATGGGAGCCAAAGGCAGGGCCGACGCGCCCCGATATCAAGTCATTATTTAACTAACACTATATGCCGACGGGAGTGGACTCTGCAACCAGTGGACATATGTGACACGGAGAGGAATTTATCTCCTTTTTCTCTCTCTCTGGTTCTGCATCTACTTGGACATTTTCTGCACTTCTGAACGGGATGGACTCAAACACTTGCATACGTTGTCTCCCAGTTCACGGTGTTGCTACCTGTTTCATTTCCTCCTGCCCGCTTCAGTGACTGACACGTGATTCCACTGTGGAGTTGACTGGATCCATCCAACCATAAAGAGTGACTTAACTGTTCAAGGGGAGGGGATTTCCTGAGTGTCATTCCTGAGGAAGCAGATAAACACAAAAAAGCGAATCAACCAAAATTAATAACCAAACTAACAAGCAACCAAACGAAAAAAAAACAAACAAACATTTGCTCCAGTTTCAACAATGAACTGCTGCTGGAGCTTCCTGTTCCTTTAGTGGCTCCTGGTGCCACAGCATTTTTGATGCTTTTTGTGTTTCCTTTTTTTTTTCTCTCTTCCTTTTTTCTCTTTCGTTCTCCTCAAATTATTCCTCCTCCTCCGAGCCTCACAAGCACGGCTCTGTGGCTCCAGGTAGCCCATCCGAGGGTAGAACTTACAGCCTTGCAATGTACAAAAAGAGCAAGTTAAACCAAAAATGTTGTTCTTGATGTCTTTTCTATACTGTAGTCTTGTTAGCTTTTTGTTACTGTAATTATATGATGAAGATTTCCAAACTGTACCAAATTACATGGAGACTAACATACATAAACCACATGGAACTTCAGACTTTTAAAGAGAACTTTTGTCACAAAAACCTTGTTGTCCTAGTTAAGTTGATTGTAGATGGTAATTGAATATACTCCTTTGAAAATATTTCAAGTATGTTTCTTGCTCATTGTGATACATTAAAAATTATGAGCATAAAAGTGTATCGTGTGGCACGTTTTTGGCATGATCGAAGAACACAATACAACAAAGGTCACTTTTAATTAAAATGCACATTTTTGGCATTAAAACACAAATGGATCCAATAATGAGCAACGTAGTTCATCTGATCATTGGCGTGAGCTTGATTTTGAAAACGTAATTAACCCTAATTGCAATTAATCTAATGCAACATGCACATGATTTGACAGCCCCCGAACACACATCCCCAGTAGTTCATTGTCTTGTTGGTATGGTATTCTCTGCAAGAGCAGTCACATTGAAATTCCTCTTAGGGAGCATTCATGAACAAGATTAATTCAAATATATTAAGCAAGATATGTAGACATGTAGCTAATTAGAAGTGGCTGTTTATGACAAATTGAACTTGATTAAGACTTACAATCAAATATAATTCTAAGTGAAGTTTGCTGTTAAAAGCACAGCTCGGAGATTCGTTTCGACTCGTGCAGAGGATCAAATGCAACGTTCCAGGCTAATTCAAAGCCTTGTGCAGAGCAGGATCAGATGAGAGCTCCCTTGCGTACGCCCTTTGTGCGTGCTATCATATATGTATTTGCTGGCGATTACAATATGCCTGTATTTTGTGTGCATGTGTCTTACTTTGTTTCTCTTGATTATTTGATTTACAGCATTTGGAAAAGAAAGAGAAAAGAACTGATTACTAGCAGCAGGGATGTTTCACAATGCTGGTGTTCAGGTCCATTAATGAACTCCTGCTCTGTACGGCTTTCAACTAAGGTTTTTCATGGGATATTTGACAGGATGCTGGAAGAAATACTCACACATCTTGTTGCAATCAGACACAGACAATCTACATTTACATTTCTTCAAATGCCAGGTGCTTTTATTCAAAGCAAGTTGCAGTGCATCACTTTGGTCATTTATTCAGGAAATGTTTCGGCTAAACTTTGAAATTTTGTCTCAGTTGCCCAAGTCAATTAAATTTATTACAAACAAGCTGGATGTTGAATGTTCACACAGACAAATGTTAGGTTCCTGACACCTAGATTGTAAATGTGGCATATGACAAATTTAATAGCAAACAGAAAAGCTTTATAATATTATTTTTTATATTATATATTGAGTATGCTGTTAATAAAAAAAAATAAGACACATCTTTATATTATGAAGCAAACACACTATAATGAAAGCAACCAAAATATACACTTTCCTCCTACATTACTTTTTACTTAAATCACTCAATAAATGTTTTTCTGTATGGAACATTAATGAAAATGTCTGTTATTTTTACAAAATACACCCCAGTACCAAATGAGTGCATTGATAGTAAGTTAATACCAATGTTACATCTACCTGCTTTCTAGGAATCAAATGCATGACTTTGTTGTTGCTAGCACCAGCTACAGTAAAGCTACTGCTACCTTGTTCAGAACAAACTAAAATTCAGTTTCTTCTCATCTGGTAAACACATGACAATAACTTGCACTGAACTGATTTGCAACAATCTATTTTATATGAATGCTTAATTAAAAAAATTATATTAGCACTGAACTCATAGTGGTGTGGCATAGATGCTAAAGATCAGGAGGCTGTCAAACATCAAAAGAATAAAAAACACCATAAAACCACCATAAACGTATTAAAAGCATGAGACTGTTTTTAAGTCATTTTAAAGTCATTTTTAAGCCATTAGTCAGTGATAATATTTACATCTGCAAAAGATTACATCTATAGCCCTCATCTGTGTCGAAATTCAAAAATGGACTTCTTTTATGATGTGTTTTTTGCTCACAATGAGCTATTGTTATAAGGCCGGGGTAACATTTCTTTAAAAAATTATGGGTAAATATTAACAGAATTTTCATATTTAGGTGAACTATTCCTTTGGTTAATGAACTACTTTTATTCAAAGTGTCCACATTGAGTGTGCATCAGTGCAGAACTCTTTTGCAGAAACTCATCTTTTGTCCTGTGTTGAAACCAATTTTCTCTCATTATGAAGAGCAGCCACTGGGTCTGTGCTCAGGAATGTGACACTCACACCATATTTGTTTAATTCTGATGCAGGAAAACTCCCTATGAAATGAGATGCTCTTTTGAAGAAAAAAAAAAACTGCTTTAATATGGCAGGAGGGGTTGATGGTGGGCCTCTCTTGCAGCTAACCGAAGGGATTGGCTCCACTTTTGAAGTCTTCCTTGATAAAGGACCGTGCTATTGTATCTGCCCGTTGGCCGCAGTTGTGCATTAATATTGCACCGTTTGAAGCACTTTCGGTTTTGTTAGAAGGGTTGTAAGCAAGGGAGGATAGGATTGAGTGCTGCAAATTGTCTGAATTTTTAAAGAATCGTTTAAAGAGGATTTGAACAAACCTAATGACACAGTTTCAAAGGACTTATGGTTTTAAATTCATATTTCAAACAATCACACTTTCGAGCTACAGTTAACCCCCACTGTCCACTGTGTTGCTTAACTGTTTGAAGAGATGCAATTTGTCCTTAGCATAAGAATATGATACTCGACAAAGTGTTGAATGACAAGGCGCACAGTGAGATCAGTGGGCATGGATTTAGATGAGTGTCTGAAAACATGTTTTTCACCATCTAACGGCTCACATTTCCACAGCAGCAGATCAGACCTCCTGTTTCCAATATTTCTCGCCTGTGGGACTGGCTCTCTATTGTTTTAGAGCTTGTGTTGCAGAGGAACCCTATACTACGTATCTATCCCTAAGTGTAGAGTTCCAAAAGACATGAAGTTGAAGAGGTACCTCTGCAGTTCCTCTTTGCTCTTCCATACCCCATACTGTCTGGATTCAAGGAGTTCAAGCAGTGTAAGATATGAGCTATCCTGGTCAGCAAGTGGCTTCAGACCCGCTGGCCATGCTGAGCTAGTTAACACACAACAGAACATCCTTAATGAATTAAAAAACGCCCTAATTGGATCAGTGTGAAAACCCAAGCCGCTTCCTCTCAAACTCTGGACCAGATGGTGTGCATACTCAGATGCGATGTTGGCCAAGCACAGGGCCTGAGTTTAGGAGTGTGAAATTGAGTTAGCGCCTGGGTGTAGCACTGATATTAAGCAAAGGTGCTTCCTCTTTAAGCTTTGTGACCTGTTGGTGTAGAGTTCGCCTCAATGATTCATGGCCCCAGATTTAATTAGCTTCCCAAGGCTAACTTTGAAGCACAATGTTCCTGAACATTTGTACACTGAGTTTCAGAGATTTAGCCAATGTTAGACTTGCACAAGAATGGTTTGGTATATCAAGATTTGGATAACTTTTGGCCAGCATGGTCTGGAAATGCTCTCAGCCAAACTTGGTAAAGGTGAAACTTAAAGGAGGACTTAAAACAGAGTAAATTCAAAATGGTGGACTAGAAATATGGCAGAAAAAAAATTGGTACAAAACCAGCCACTGGGGTAGTACCCTTTCAAAAAGTACTAAAATGTGCATTTTAGATATATGGTAACACTTTAGACATTCTACTAACAGTAAGTAACTTTGCAGCTACATGTCAACTAGCAGTCATTAGTACACTGTCTGCTTAATATCTTCTAACACTTTATTTTGATGGGTCCACAACATACTGACTACGAGAAACTTTGCAAGTATATGTCAACTTATTCTACTAACCCTAAACCTAACCTAGTCTACTCTGAGAGTTAGTAGACATGCAAATTAATGAGAATTAGTTGACATATAGTTGCAAAGTTACTTATAGTTAGTAGAATGTCTAACCTGGACTATCAAAATAAAGTGTAACCTAATATGTTTTTTAAGGTACCAGTATGAGCCCATTAGGGGTAAATAGTGACAGCTCTTGTACCATTTTTTTTTCTGAGAGTGCATGGTGATTGCTCTCCAAATAATGCAAATAATCTAAATACCTTTCAAGAGTCTCAGGAAAATAGGCCAATTTAATCAAAAGCTTTAAGCATTTTCTTTGAATACCACTGTGAAAAACAGAGACGAATAGAGCTTTAGTATGCAGTCAACACAAAAATTTGAATGAAAATTGAGAAACTGTCATGCGACTATTGTACTTGATTATTATTTACCTGAAAAGTATCTTAGGGTGAATTGGTGGCTGAATGGTTTCACTGTGGCTTTAAATTAGTTTGAGTTCTGGCTAAGCCAGGAGGCCTTTTCTGTTCTCTCAGTGTTTGTGTGGGTTTCCATTTTGCTTCTTACAATTCAAAGACATTCAGCATAGGTGAACTGAAGACACTAAACCAGGGGTGTCCATTCTTGATCCTGGAGCGCCAACATCCTGCAGAGTTTAGCTCCAACCAGTTCCAACACGCTTTTGAAGTGAGAAGACCTCAATTAGTTGGTTTAGATGTTTTTAATTAGGGTTGGACCTCAACTCTGCAGGATAGTGGCCCTACGGGAACAGGTTTGGACACTTCTGCACTAAACTGTATGTAGGTGAATGTATGTCTATGCATGAGCCCTGTGGTCCAGGATGCTTGGATGGGCTTCAGCATCCCAGAGACCCTACAGAGAATAAGCTTTTTTGGAGAATGGAAGTATGATTAGCTAATCTCCCAGTTCAATATCCAGTAAAATCTTGAACAAGGGCATTCAAGACTATTTAGTCTCAAAGCTCAAGTTCACATGACAGATGAAGGGTTAAGCACTGCATGAGATCTCCAAACGCTGAGCAGCTCACATAGTATGGTACACTGTTGCAGTGGTGCTATGTGATGTCTCATGCATTGCATGTTCTCTCCTAATCGGTCTGATGGTTGAGAAAAACCCTCCAAGCTCTGCTTCCATCATTTGTGGAACATCAAGGGTACAAATGTTCGACAAGTTAAGCCAGAGTGACTACAAAAGGCACAAGTATACAGAAGGCTGTGTGATCACAGTCATTGTCTAAAATGGAAAACATGAATGGTTTACTGGCTGCTGGCACTGAGACGTATGACCACATAGGCAGCAAATGAGGAGCAGAAAGCTGGGAGGGAAGCCATGGTAGCACAGATCTCAGAGTGCCTTTGAAGGCTGCATGACACTGCTCTTCCCTTCCCTATTTCTGCTTAGCCCACATTCTGGGTCTGCTCAAGATAGGCCCAGAACAGCCATTTTAGCAGTGCTTGTTAAGTTGTTTGTTCATATTTGAACAAACACACAACCCAAAGTTGTTGTTGTTGTTGTTTTTAGTCCTATTTTATACGATAATGGAGGTGTAAATGGTAAATGTAATCAGATCTAGGTAAACCTGATCTAGATCATCCTCAAACCAACTTCAAATGGTTTGTAGTTGCCCATGTAGGTTTTGATATGTGCACGGTCTACTGTCCCACAGCTTGCACTCTATGGCTTGTTGAGTTACAATGATCTTCAAAATGAGCTTTTACTTGGCAGATGATGAAATAGGCAATAGTTCCATGGACTTGCTTGAAAAGAGAAGTTCATATCCAGGACTGGAAAAAAAAAATCCTACTGAAAATAAATGGAACCTTTTACAGAATTATCCACTGTTAAAGGGATAGTTCACCCAAAAATGAAAATTCTGTCATTAATTACTCACTCTCATGTCGTTCCAAACCCGTAAAACCAAATTAAGATATATTTGATAAAATCAGACCCTGCATAGACAGCAATGTAACTGAAATGCTCCCAGGCTCAGAAACACAGTAAGGACATCGTTAAATTATCCATGTGTCATCAGTGGTTCAAATGTAATTTTATTCAGCTATGAGAACACTTTTTGTGTCCCTTTAACAAAATATGAAATTGATAGACACAAACCAATATATACATATAGTATGTGTCAAGTATAAGTCAACTCATCAAAATAAGTGCACTTCTTTAAACCATGACAAAACACTTAATTTGAAATGATTACAAGTGTACTTAAAGGGCTAGTCCACCCAAAAATAAAACTTCTGTCATCATCCTCAAATTTTCCAAAACTGTAAGAGTTTTTCTCTTCTTGAACACCAAAAAAAAAAGATATTTTGAAAAATGTGTAAAACGGTTTCTGGTCCCTATTCACTTCCTTTTTTTCCATTTCTTTTTCATACTATGGAAGTCAATAGGGACCAGCAGCTGTACTGCTCATTTTTGTGTACTATGCCTTTAAGTGTGTTAAATATAGTCATGAAAGCTTTGAAGTACACTATAAGTGCACATTTAATACAATTAAGCACACTGCTTTTTCACAAGGTTATACATGGATAAATGGATATGAGTCATGGTATATTTACTGGCCAATTTGACCCCTTTTATGCATTCTGCAGATCAAGTAATTAAAAATAGATCTTTTTATTAATATCTAAAAGCGTTTTTTTTCCCTACTGGTGTAATTTTCTTTAGAACCGTGTTTTAAAAGTAGAGGTTTTCTCTCTGCAAGGTTTTTGCACATGAACCGCTTGCTTGATTGGCCAGGATTGGTCCCTAGCAGACTGATCCCTAACAGTCCTGTGAGATAATGAGATCAAATATCAAGCAAGGCATTTTATTTAGTCAAGGCCTTAAAATCAGGCAGGGCTTCTCCTTCATTGCCATGCATCCTGTGATCACTTCCTTCCTCTCTCTTCCCTCTCTCTTCCATCTACTCATGTCAGGCATCTTCCCTGCTATCAATGTCAAAGCCAAATTACGCTCGAACTGTGAGGACAGGTCAGACTAATTCAATCTCATCCATCAGAAGAAATGATGGGTGAAGAGGATCCGAGGAAGAGACGTCCAGAACAGGGGGAAGACTTAAATGGGAATGACGAGTCACTCCTTTGAATTGAGGGAAGCAGCAAGAGCTTTATTTAAACAGGCCCTCTTCATAGGCAGGAATATGAGGCTGTCCCTAACAAGAGCGGGCGAACTGATCAATTGATCGCATACACCTCGACTGGAACATCGCCAACAATTTCTTTCTAATTTAATACACAGAGCATTTTAAAGGAATAGCTCACTCATAAATGAAAACCCCATGCATACTACAATAAAAGTGCAATCTGTCTATTGATTAATGGAATAGTCCACCCAAAATTGATAAATTCTGCCATCAGACTTTCCCAGTTTTGAGGCCCATTCACACCAAGGACAATATCCATGACAATAACTATTAAGTTTTAATGATCATTCTAATTCAGTGAGAATAAGAAAGTCTGTACCACAGCCTTTAATCTCTCCATAAATAAAAAAAAATACTGTCAAAACAATACTATCACAATGTTTTTAGGAATAAAATGTGCAATAAAATTTGAATCAAGCAAATTACACATTAACAAACCACTCTGTAAAAACCTTTGTTGTTTGATGTACTGTATGTAAATGCTACTGAAGTGGAGAAAAAAAAAACTCACTTGGTAAAATAGCCTTTAAGATAAATATTACAACTGAAATCTATACACATCCAAATAGATAAAATGCAAGAAAATAAGCACTTAAATGTGTTTTTGGATGTTTTCTTTTCACTAATTTCCACTAGTTTCCACAACTGACTAGTGCCTGGTATGTAGTGCCGTAATAGTTACGTACATTTTATCTTAGGTAATGTGCATTAAAGAAATTTCAATCCAAACAGACAACATGCATTTTACTGTTCATTGGCACATTTCTAAGACTCAGACATTCTGGTGTTCCATACTCCTGCACCCTTTCATGATTATCTTTGACCAACACCCCTGACCCGTCCCGCCGCCCATTTGGTGTCCTAGGGAGGGCATCCGCGGTGAGGGTGCGTTGGCAGGCACCAGGCCTCGCAGTGCACTTCCCGTCTCTTGGACACAGGATCAGGTGTCGCAGTTTTCACAGCACCTTCTGTTTCTGGTTAACAAGAAATGAGCTCCATCAGAAGGAGTCTGAGCAAAACTGAGCAAAAATCAGGGCTGACAGGCAGGAATATTAGCCTGTGACGGCAGCCAATAATTGAGCGATCGGCTCCCTCTCTCTGGTAATGAAGAGAATATGTGCAGGGAATGTGGTTGTACTTTTCTCCCTCTCCCTCTCCCTCTCTCTCACTTTCCCTTGCTCTTCCTTCTTGGTTGCACTCTCCTTCCCTCACTCCTCCAGCCTCCTCTTTTCTTCAATACCCGATATATCATTTCAACAGAAACGGAGGGATAGTCTTACTTCACTTCAAAGTTGTGCTCCAGGTGTCATCTCAGTAACCTCAAAGTAACGTTATACAGAGAGCTCTCTTGGGCCTCTGTGAGAGAGCAAAATTATTTTTTTTTAACTCCTGAAATGTTTGCTAAGATTTATGGGAGTGAAAGTATATGGTGCCATGAGAGAGTGGACCATTACACTTCATTACTGTTTGTTTTTTCTTTCTCTCCCATGCAAAAATGATAAT
>JAUZSZ010000095.1:38184258-38194483 GCA_034780575.1 Labeobarbus marequensis | reverse complement strand
TGTTTCTTAATTCTTTGTTATTCACCACTGATAAATATCTGAGTTGAGGAGTTGAGAGAGCACTAGAAAATAACGCATAAAGATCACACGATTACATGTTCTCAGAATCACTGATAAAGCTGAACTTATGTAGACAAGCTTAGTCTGTATAAAGTGACTGTCGCTCGGTATTCAGGCTCGATCTGGTTTCCTCAAAGAAACAAAAAACAGCACTGCACTTCAATACATCAAATGCGATAATGGTCACGAGGTCAGCCGAACAGCGCTGCCTTTTTTTCAACAAGCAAGAGAGAACGATAACAGGAGCAAATTAAGTTAGGGGGTCCTGCATACCTATCAGACGAAAGCGTGACAGCGCGTTGACAGAGTTAGTGTCGCAAAGGATGGAGAAAGTTAAGATAGCCTCGCATGATGAATAAAGGAGTGACCCATACGGGTTGTTATGAAACCACAAAGTGAACCTGGAGTAAAACTGAGATGCGGGTCTATTTATAGATTTTGCTTTTGGAAAACTGGCTGGGTTTTGGGTTTGTTTTGTGCAGGAGTCTTGTCCCAAGGGCTGAGATGCTATTTGAACTCGTTTAGGCTCACATTACAAGTCCTGCTTTAGTGTATGAACTAAATGTGTGTAAATTGTCTCCATGTGAGTATTTGGAAAAATTCAATTTCCAAAATAATCAAGTCCAAAGATGCAATCAGCGAAAAAACAAATCACAGTAATTACAACATGTACAACCCAAACTGAGTTTATGGGACAACAGGAGGATTAAGTCAATGATGAACTATAAATTTAGGCAAAAATGTAGTAGGTCACAAACTGCATATCAAAATTAAATCAATTTAAGGGTTATTATAAAAGTACTCTTTGTATTCGCTTGGGATTCTTTTGGATTAGATTTCATTTTCCACAAGAGCCATTTTCAACAAGATTACATAAAATGACAAAATATTAAGTGGTGTAATAATGAAGTGAAAAGTATTAAAAGATTTTTGGGGAATCACATCACAATAATATACAACACAAACTAACTTTGCTTAGTTATAAAAAGTCAAAATACCTGTTATTTTAAAAGAGCTAATGCTACTTTTGAAAAGCATGAGTGCAGTTTTGCAGGTTTTTCCTGTGTGTTTATTGAACCAATAATAACATAATTCATAACACGATAATTGATACCTTGTGAGTGTGAAATGTGAAGCGAAACACTATTCTATATGCTTGTAAGAAACAAATACAAAAGACCTTTTTAACTTTAGACCATCACCATTATAATCCATAATAACATTTCCTCCAGTGAAAAAGTCCATCCCCTGTTGTCCTCTTACATCAAAATCTAACATTTTTGTTTAGAGCTGTTTTGGACTGTTTCTGTTTGTAAACTTTGCTTGATCTGTGCATATTTCTCCCCTGATTCAGACGAAAACAGTTGTAAACAATATGTTTGTGGACTTTGACATGAGAGGAAAACAGGGGATGGACTTTTTCACTGCAAGAAGCGTTATTTTGGATTATGGACCATCATTTTGGCCAGAAGCAACAGTTTAAAGATAAAACGCTTTAATGATGGATTTGTTTCAAACAAACACACAGTTTTTCACTTCATAAGATCTTAAATGATACACTTTAGTCATGTGGATTACTTGCGGATCACGGTGATGTTTTTAATCAGCTGTTTGGACCCTCATTCTGACGGCACCCATTCACTGCAGAGGACTCATTGGTGAACAAGTGATGTAAAGCTAATTTGTTCTGATGAAGAAATGAACTCCTCTACATCTTGGATGAGTAAATTTTCTGCTAATTTAAATTTTTGGGTGACCTATTCATAACAACATAGAGACTTCATTATCTTACACCGATAAGAAGAAGAGGTTTTGCCCGAGTCACGTCCCACTGCTCACAATCTGCTCACAATTGTCTCCTTTGAGTCTGCGTCAGGCATGCAAGCTCATAACGATGCCTACCTCTCTCACTCTGCCGTCTAACCCCCTGCGCTGGAGCTCATTTGATTTGCTCAGACAGTGAAAACATGCCACAAGATCCACCACATCTTATCAGTGGGAGCACAGGATTAAAATACCCCACAGATGGGAAACACATTTCAACCTTATTGGGAGGATTTGGTTCAATTATGAAGAAAAATACATTCCAGTGCTGCCTCTTCCAATCTGATAAAGGAAAAATATTTTTTAGTGTGTCATGATTTTTACATTAAGTGGGTTAATGGTGTAGCTTTAGGCAAGTACACAACAACTGAAATGCTTGGTCCCTGCAGATGTGTTAAAAACAATGAATGTATAAAAACAAGCCTATTAAATAGTGTGAAATGGAATGGAGTGAATCTTGCACTTTCAATGACTTTACTCCAAGACTACCACATACAGTTCAGGATGCTTATATGGAAATGCTTGCATTTTTCTTCCTATGGTATACCATTTCCATTGACATCATTGTTTTTGTGATGTCCTCTGACTTAGTGTAACCATAGACTGTAAAAAAAAAAGATGGATCATAAGGTGAAACCGCGGTATTAAAGTTCCACCCAAACCTCTGCGGACCAAATCGCAAGCTAACAATCATATACACCACACTCCGTTTTATAGCATCAAATAACTAATAAAAAGCAAACTTACTAGGAAAAACACTTACATCACCATTAGGGATGTCAACGATTAATCGACGATCGATTAATTGTCGATTAATACTATCGATGGTCGTTTAAGCAGTTTAATTTTGGGCTGCATGTGGCTCATGCTCAAAACGAATACAACCGACTGTGAGTGACGGAGCTGGATCTTTGGTGAAAATAATTCACTAACGTAAAATTACACTTTTTATATGATCCAAACTTTAAAAGTAGATTAAAACAGAAACAATACAAGGCTCTTTGCACTGAAATGAAATAACAAATTCATGTTTAATTATAATTTCCCCATATAATTGTTTCAGGGCAGATTAATTCCAAAAACTAGTTAATTAGTTATTTTCAAATGTGTGTAAAACTATCCAAATGTTTGATAAATTTACTCTATAGACATAAAAGAAAGTTTTGAGAAAATTACTGATAGCAACAATTTCCTATGGCATGACTGGTCAATGACATTTGTAAGGGTTAACTGTACTAAACATAGACCCAGAATAGTCTTTTTGTAATACTCTTTTTTTTCTGCATTTCTAATGAACCACACTGTTGTATAGTTAAGTGTAGTTTTTTTTAAAACACTTTTTATTTGTGCTTGTAAGTCCTCAAAAGCATAATAGATTGTTATATTAGCTTTTAGAGTGTGCATGGATCCACATTTTGAACTTCCAATGGAAATAGTAGACCATTCTGGATACCTTCGGGATATTTACTTCAACATACTACAAGATGGGACTAACTTTTGAATATTTTTTAGGATAGATAGTATAGGAATTTGGACGCAGTTTGCTGGGTCAGAAGACGGTCTAGCATCTAGTAATTCCTAAAAAAAACTGATGTAAGGAAAAGCGTCCCGAGAGACATACAGAATAATGAGATAATGGGCTAGGTCTTTACGTGAAAGAAGCCACAATGCATTACGAACCTCTGGATAAGCGTATCAAAGAAAAACAGTGAGGTTGAGACAGAAGCAGACAAATTGAAAAGACCTTTCTGGAGACCTTAAGACAATGAGCCTGTGATTAAGAACGATGCTTCAGTCTTAATGTGTCTGATGACACCGTGAAGTACTCTTCATGGGTGGCCTTCTCTCTTAATATCTCACGAGGCTAAGTAGTAAAGGACACAACATAAATAAAGAAGATTAACGGTCTCACTGTGAAATTGAGAGACCGAAAGCAATAGAGAGACAGTGGACATACAGTCAACTCTATAGAGAAGAACAGCGCCAGCTGACAGCTGGGGGTCATCAAAGCTCAAAGACATGACGTGCCAAACAGTTTTGTAACCTTCTGGAACCACCAGACTCTAAAGGCAAAGAATTCCTGCTTTTATTGACCGTTTAATTACACATTATTTATCCTGTCTTGAGTTGGTTTATTTGTACTCAGCCAGGAAAGCAACAGGAAGTTGACAGTAAGTCTGTATGCTGGCATCCATGTAGATATTTGTGGTAAACGGGCTGATTCATAGTGAATCTGCAGAATTAACCTTCAAGGCATTTGAATGGTAAGTCGCCTGCTTAACAAATTAATGTGACTCACAGCACTGAAATGCTTCGTTTGGGTCATGATGACCACCACATCCTGAATACTGAATTAAGTTAATTACACAAAATGCCACATTGCCAGCAATAGGATGCCACTCTCAATAGATATAGAAATAGGAATGTCGGGATGTGATGAACTGGTTCTCATCATGATTACGTCATCATTTCCACAGGTAATAAAAATTAAAAAAAAAAACCCAAATACATTCCAGGGCCTCAATTTCAGCACAGGATTGTAATTATTGCAAATAATTTTCCCACTTATAACGCAGGGAAATCCCGCAAACATTTATTCACTATGAAGGTTGAAAGAGTAAACTAATCAACACAGAATTCCCCTCATTTTCCAAAATTGCATTCAGGCTCTGAAATCTCTGGAGTGTTTTGGCGCCACTTGGAACTGGCTGATAATTAAACTCTCAAAAAAGCCAAATGTCATTCAGTGGTCTCTACAAGAGTGATGGTTCCCATCTGACCTGCTTTCTAAGGAACAAGAGCCTGTTGCAACATTCTAAATGATTTAAAGCTGTGGAGCCGATTTCCTTGAGCTGTTTTGAAGGCATCCCTGCATTTTTCTCCTTAAAAAAACAGCAGCGTTGCATTTGCCTACAATGGAATGAACTTGAACTGAGTAGCTTGTCTAATTAGGGCTGGATATCGTTCAAAAAATGTTGATATCGATACCGATACATAGACTTTGATACCGGTTCCTGAACGATACTGTTTTCGATACCAATTTTATGAAATCAATTTTAACAAGATTACATTATCTAAAAAAAAACAAAAAACAAAACTTTGGTTTTATTTTTTTCAGCTTCTTCATGCTTATACAGACTCAAAGACTCCTGAGCCACTGCACAAAGGAACAAAATATATCCAACACAATAATTTTAATAAACCTCAAATAGTTTTCAGTTTACACATCTGTTAGGCTATGTTTACACTAGTGCATGATCGTTTTAAAATGCATAGTTCAGACAGAATCATAATTTCTATTCATTTTCCACTAATTTACTCATAAGCATTAGCACCTTCCAGCGCTGTCTGCCGGTATGTATAACGTTATATGCCTTCTCTCTTCCACAATCGCTTTTCTGACTCCGAGGACTATACATACATATTTCAGCAATGGCAAAAACACACATTAGATGGCAAAAGGAAGGTATTACAAACACTCGGTGGTTTAAAGTGAGGTTTGAGTAAAAGCGGAATATCAATCTTATTTATTGTCTTATGTAGCATGATGCTACAGTGTGCATGAATGGTCACGTAACGCGCACTTTTGGTCATGTAGTATCAAGGCAAATCAGTCAGTGCCTAAAAAGTATCGAATTTGATACCCAGCCCAATGACTAATGTACATCATGAGGGTGCTCTGAATCTCACCATCATCTTATGAAAAAACTTTTAGGCACAGTAAGCATGAATGTGGCAAAGTTTATTTGCATTACACACAAAAAATGAAGTGCAAAGCACTGAGGAGAAATATAGATGGAGGCAGAAATATATGTACAGTAAGTATGATGCCAAGAGCCAAACGACAACAGATATACAACTCTTAAGTGGGATTTAAATCTACAACCTTTGGGATACTAGACCAAACCTGTGCCACATCACTGAACTGCACTGGACAAACACTGTAACAGTAGAGGCAAATAAAAAAGATCAATATGAATATGCTGAAATTACAACTTTCCTCCAAACAGATCTAGGTGCTGCCATAGACTCCCAGCCAGAGGACTCAGAACAATACGCCAATTTAAACAACAGGAGCTACACACCTTCTACACTTGGCTTCTAATAAAACCCAAAAAAGTGCTTTTGGATAACAGTAGGGTTACACAGTTATGCTCATTAAAATCTATGTGTGCTATCAGAAAGACCGCTGATGATGATATACTCATAACAATCCAGCATCCTGTTAGACCTGGTAAGCAGGATGCAGTGTAATTAATGACAGTTACATTTCATGCTCTGTGACTACAGAAGTAAATGACTGGCAAACACTTATAAGTATAAATATAAAATACAAAAATAAATATTGCCAAATGTGACAATAAAAACAGCCCAAGCAGTTGGAATAAGACTGCAAAATTGGCAAACTGGCAGAACAGATGCTGTTGTTCCAGTTGGTGTCCAGCAGTTTATCTCAAAAGATGCTGAGAAGTTTGAAGCCGATTATATTGATCTGTAGTGAGGTCTGCAAGAAATACACATGGCTCATAAAATTTAATAGGCCGCCGCAATCGTTTTTGTTCATCTGTCCAACTGATATTGCAGTATATTAGCACTTGTAGCAAAGAAAAAGCGTGTCAAATTTTTACTTCCTTACTCCAACGGTTTTTACAAGATTCTCCTTGTTACAGCCTCCCTTTAAGGGTGAAACCTGGCATGTGTTCTCCTAATAACCTGGTGTCCATGTGTAACATATTTGGACTTTTAAAAGATGTAGGTTCATTAGTCAATATACACCTATTGGCAAAAATTTATTGGCTTGTTTCTGCAGAACAATCGCTGAACTTGAATAACCCAATTTACGCTTCAGACTATACTCTGGTATTTATCGCGAAAATAGATACATCAGAAACAGGCATCAGCGTGCCTTTAACAGCCCGAGGCAGCCCCTCGGGCTGTTGGTTTGCCAGATTATAGAGCAAAGCCTTTGCGATTTAGCAGCCAGGAGTCATGGTACTACCTGCCCGGCCAAAACTTAACTCTTATTGCCAATCTTGCCCTAATACAGTAGATTATCTCAGTCAAAGACACTGGTGCACTGGTTCTTTGCACTCAGGACTTCCACTTTGTGCTGAAACAACTCAACATAGGGAAGAAATGTGGATGCTCAGTATTTTTCCTCTCACAATGTGGGATAACTGAAAATCTTCTATAGGAGCTGTTCCTCTAGCCTCATTATCACTGGAAGGTACTAAGGCTGGAACCCTGATGGGTGCTGGGCAATAGTCAGAAATTACAACTGCATTCTTTACATAGTTGTCCTCCAACCCCAGCCCCTTGCAGCTCCTCTTCTTTCCTTCTCCGCTCTGGACAGTGAACTTTAGGATGCAGCAGTAAACTTTGCCCCATCCTGATCACAGCTGCCATTACTAAAAGTTTCTTAATATGATTGACTGATTGAGATACTTTCCCAAATATCTTATTTTATGTTAAAAGTACTCTGGTCTTTCTGAGGCCATAAAGACCTGTGAAAAGTTTTGCTTGGCCATGCCACTGTGAGCATTTAATTGACAATTTAATGCTCCTCTGATTCATTATTTCCTTCAAGTGTACAATGGAAATGTCTGTGATTTGGTTACAATCAGGGCTCTGAACCGGTTCAAGGAACAAAAACGAAAACCAGAAACAAACAAAATTTTGACAGGAACAAAACCAGAAACAGAAATGAAATCAAATTTTATAGTTCGGAACAGAATCGAAAATTTGAATTTTTATTGTTATTTTATCATTCCATTTAATATTTGAAATTTGCTGTCAACCAATCAGGAATTCAAGAAGTACAGACTATGCAAATGTGACGCTGATACATCCAATGAGTGAAATGCCTGGTCTCAGCAGTGAACTCTTCATAGGTAAGTCCCAATGGCAGTGCACCGGCGTTAAAGTTTATCCGAAGATAGTGTAAGATGTAGTCAACAGATCTTATGCCCCTGCAGTGCTTCTGTGAATGGAGGAAAGAGACTAAAACTATAGGCTTACATAAAAAGGAATATATATACCTTTACACTAAATATATTTCACTTAAATCATTGACAGATTAATGAAATGAAAGAAAAAAAATATATGCTGAGTTAGGCCTATGGTTAATTGTGACGCATTCCAAATTTCTTGGAAAGGAAAACAAGATGGCAGAAAATAGTTTTCTTTATTTTGCAAAAACTTTACAGTTTTATTTATTTTACAGTTTTTTTTTTGTTTTGTTTTGTTTTTTGCAAAAACTTGACAGGTTTGAGTGATGTCTTGCATCTGTACAACCAACCATGGTGTGGCCATATCACGCTGGCGCCTCACGCGCACAAAGACACAACATATTTTTGCGACACTGCAGCCTGTTCATTATCAAAATAAAATAAAGTTAAAGGAACACATAAAAAGTTACAGTGCTCCATTATACAAAAGTTCAGCGTGACCACTGTGCTATATCAGCCTCACTGTGCTGATATAGCCGATGAGGGATGTTTTACATTGATGAAAGTACAAAGACTATAATAAATAGCCTAATATTTTAGCATTCAGATACATCGTGAATATGGAAACATTTGGATTCATGCCGAATGAGAGAGGTGGGCATCAGTTTCACCTTTAATTTGTTTTTGGATTGACGTTTTTATAGCCTATAGGCTATAGCCTTAAGTTTAGAGGATTTGTTTTGGAGAGAACTAATAGCTGTGTTTATAATGTTTGTAAACATTATATTATAAACATTATAAACACCCCCCCCCCTCCCCTTCATCTCATAAAAGAGAGTAGAGTAGTTGTCTTTTTGCAGGGCACAAGATGGTAGTAGTAGTAGTAGTAGCCTAGTTCATAGTAATAGTACATAGCTCAAAACTTAAGCACCTTCTCAAAACAGTTCTGAAGCTTTTTTGTGTATGTTTCCTGACATACACCAGTGTTTCCCACAGACTTGCAAATGCAAATTGATTCTCTGCCAGCAGGAGGCCCTGTTGGAGTGCATATATAATGGTTTCCCTAGTAACAGCTGTAATCATATAAGCACTGTGCTCACAAATGCTACAGTGCAGGAAAGACAAAATAAAAACAATATCGAGCTTTTCTGAAAGCCGTCAGTTCTTTTCAAAGATACATTCATATAGAAACCCCTGCACCACATTTTTATTTTGAAACGTGCAATGCTCATGTTTCAGTGAAGTATCATAAGCCTTTTGGAAAATCTAGCTATTTGCGCCGGTCAGTTTTGATATAGTGACGGGCCACCACAAATAACTAAATTTATGGGAAACACTTGGACACTGATATAAGTTAAATGGCCATATAAGTGATAACAAAAAACAAACAAACAAACAAAAAAACTCATTAGCGGTGAAATGTCACCCGATTACGTGAAACGTCATACTCTCACTGGATGTCATGACAACAAATATCACGAAAGAAAAGTCTGAATATTTCGGCTTCGCTTTCATTATAGACTGTCTCCAAAAAGACATAAAAAAAAAAAAACTAAACAAATTATTTAAAAGTTTACCATGCGTTTATCAAAGTAGGAAATATAATTAGTGCTCTTGAGATATGAAATGGAGGCGGGTCTGGAGCCGGACTTTGAGAAGCACTGCTCTACAGGGAGGTTCTTCTTGTTTTTGGTTTATTTTGTCTGTTTTTCTGTTTTATCCAAGTCATGTAATTAAACTAAAATGGATATACTGTATAAAAAAGAAGAGAGGCCTACACCCCTGTGTAATATCACTTAAGAATCAAATGATTCAGATTTATATCACTTTACAGGAGTGGTTTCCACCCACAAACAGATAAGATTTTCTTATATTAAAAATGCAAGTCCTATAGAAATTCAACCAAGTGCACTTCTAGCTCCATCGTCCTGAAGTTAGTGTTGTTGCTGTTTGTTGTTTTTAATGCCTGAAATAAAGTCTGTGGTTAATACAAGCTGAAGATATTTTTCATGTTTTATTTCACAACATAAAGCACATCAGCAATTCTGGACTTCTGCATTTTCCAGTTCCTCTTGCAATTCTTTTCAATGATGTAGTAAAGCAGAGATATACAAAACGGAGGAAGTTCTGGTCTTCACAGGTCATTTTATAATCATAATAATTTATTGGAAAATTAGGTGTACACAATTTAGTTTAAATTATTACTGGTTTCCCAACAAATCACAGGTGTATTAGTTGTTATTGGGCTTCTAGTTTGGGGCCTGTATATTCAAATTAGCCTACACAATTTGTTTTGTAGCTAATACTAAAATTTGATATGCATTGCATGGCTTTTTGTAATAAAAACAATATTGCAGACTAAAATACAGCCATAGGAGATTCATGATGTTAAA
>JAUZSZ010000095.1:38174026-38184158 GCA_034780575.1 Labeobarbus marequensis | reverse complement strand
TAAAGAGACGTGATTTGTACTGGAGAACTCTGCGCTGAACTCGAGTGCTTCTTACTGGATTTCACAGCGTTGTTTAGCGCGTGATCGTGTCTGTATCTGTAATAAACGCACACGCTTTAAACTCGTATGAGGCGAGCGGATAAAAGGTCAGCGTGGCGCACAGTTCAAACGAGTACCGCTATTTTGTTCCGCTTTTGACACGTTTGGCGTTTATATCTATCATGCACAACAGAGTGACAACGACTATCAGTTAGACAAAATGTCTTTTATCCAGTGTGTTTGAGTTTGTTAAACCTCGCGCTGCAAACACCTCTTAAGCACACAGAATAATGCAAGTGGGCATTTTTAATTGTTTATTTATTTTTGTAATCGCGGCTTTGAACGATTATGTAATCGTGGCATCCATAATCATAATCGCGATTAGAAATTCGATTAATTGTGCAGCCCTAGCAGACAGCAACAGTTGCTATAGCAGGACTGGTCAATGACATTTGTAAGACAGGGCTTAGCGAAGGGTTAATTGTTCTAAACATAGACCCAGAGTACTCTTTTTGTGATAATTGCATTTTTAATGAACCACACTATTTTTAGAGTTAAGTGTAGATTTTTAAACACTTTTTATTTGTGCTTGTAGGTCTGACCCAAATCCTCCTCAAAAGCGTGATGGATAATATTAGCGTTTAGAGTTTTCATGGATCCACACTTCAAATTTCTAATGGAAATAGCAGACCACTTGGGTATATTTGTGATACTCACTTCAACATACTACAAGTTAGGACTCACTATCTCTAATTCTGAATACTGTTTAAGACAAATAGTATGGGAGTTTGGACACAGCTCGCTTGGGAAAAAGGCCGTCTTGAATCTAGTCATTCCTAAAAAAAAAAAACTGATGTAAGCAAAACCATCACGAGAGACATACAGCATAATGCGATAATGGGCTATCATGATCATTACGTGAAAGAAGCCATCCTGCATTACGAACCTGTGGATAAGTGTATCAAAGAAAAACAGTGAGGATGAGACAAAAGCAGATAAATTGAAAAGACCTTTCTGGAGACCTTAAGACACTGAACCTGCGATTAAGAATGATGCTTCAGTCTTAATATGCCTGATGACACTGTGAAGCACTCTTCATGGGTGGCCTTCTCTCTTAATCTCCCACAAGGCTCAGTAGCAAAGGACACAATATAAATAAAGAAGATTAACAGTCTCACTGTGAAATTGAGAGACTGAAAGAAATAGAGAGACAGTGGACACACAGTCGACTCCATAGAGGAGGACAGCGCCAGCCGACAGCTGGGGGCCATCAAAGCTCAAAGACATGACGTGATAAAGTTCCTGCTAAACTGTTTTGTAACCTTCTGGAACCACCAGACTCTAAAGGCAAATAATTCCTGCTTTTACTGACCATTTAATTACAAATTCTTTATCCTGTCATGAGTTGGTTTAATTGTACTCATCCAGTAAAGAAACAGGAGGTTGACAGTAAGTTTGCATGCTGGCATCTATGTAGATGCTTGTGGTAAATGGGCTGATTCATACTGAATCTGCAGAATTAACCTTCTAGGCATTTGAACGTAAAGTGGCCTGCTTAACAAATTAATGTGACTCACAGCATTGAAATGCTTCGTTTGGGTCATGATGACCACCACATCCTGAATACTGAATTAAGTTAATTACATGAAATGCCACATTGCCGGTACTAGGATGCCGCTCTCAATAGTTGTGGAATGTCGGCATGTGATGAACTGGTTCTCATCATGTTTACGTCATCATTTCCACAGGTAAAAAAAAAAAAAAAGAAAATGAATACATTCCAGGGCCTCAATTTCAGCACAGGATTGCGAATATTGCAAATAATGTTTCCGCTTATAATGCGGGTGTCACAATCACTGGAGGAAGGGAAACGCGGAGGCGAGGAGCTTCTTCAAAACTCAGACTTTTACTGACAAAACTCAGGGATCGCTGGAGACATGGAAGTACACAGAATGACGATCAGACCAGACACAGAGGCAGGGAAACACAGGGCTTAAGAAGTGAAGGAAATCAAACGAAGAGAACAGAAACAGGTGGGGAGCAATCAAACACGGCTGGAGATAATGAACTAATAAACCAAAACGACAACATAAACAGGAACAAAACCAAATATAGGCACGAGAGGAGGGGAAACACACGACACAGGAAACACAGGTCTGACATTACTCCCCCCTCCCGAACAGCGCGTCCCGCGCCATACACCATCCAACAGGGAGGAGGAGTGGGCACTCTGGAGGCCTCAAGGGGCAGAGTTCAGGGACGGAAGGCCTCCAGGGCGGCGCCCTTTCTGGGACCCACAGCAGAGCCGGGAGCTCGGGCGGCCATGGCGGATCAGGGAACACCGTAGGCCATGGTGGTGCAGGGAGCTCGGGAGACCATGGTGGATCAGGGGATTCAGGCGGCCATGGCGGATCAGGGAAACACAGAAGGCCATGGCGGTGCAGGGAGCTCAGGAGTCCATGGTGGATCAGGGAACTCGGGGAGCCATGGCGGGACCGCTTCCGAGGCCGCGGCCCCAGCCCCCGCCTCGGCCTCTACGGCAGGAGCCCTACTACCCCCCACCCCCAAAATTTCCTTGGGGTATGTAGGGGCTTGATCGGGCTGACGTTCTGGAGAAACGGGCTGTTGGGGGCGCACTGGAAGTGCGGACTCTTGGGGGCGCTCTGGAAGCGCGGGGCTTGACGGGACCAGTGGAGGCGTAGGGGATGACGGAGAGCTGGATGGGACCAGCGGAGACGCAGGAGACGAATGAGGGCACTGTCGAGGAGCTGGCACAGGAGGGCGCTCAGGAGGCACAGGCATAGCATAGCACAATCGAGGCACGGGCTCTAGAGGGCGCTTACGAGGCGCGGCCTCTGGAGGGCACTTGCAAGGAGCAGGCTCTGGGCTTGGGTGAGCAACGACCGGCGGGCTTGCCATACTCTCAGCCAGCGGGCTTGGGAGAGCCGCGGACGGCGGCGTTAATTTCCCCGTGGACGGCGGGCTTGACTTCAGAGCCGCAGACGGCGGCGGGCTTGGGAAAGTCGCGGATGGCAGCGGGCTTGAATTCCCCGCAAACGGCGGTCTTGACTTCGTAGCCGCGGACAGCGGCGGGCTTGAGGGAGCCGCGGACGGCGGGTTGGCTTTCCCTGTCGACGGCGGCGGACACGAATTTGGAGCCGCAAGCTTTTTTGGGGGCTGCAAGCTTGAGGGAGCCGCAGACGGCAGCGTGAATTTCCCTGCGGACAGCGGGTTGGCTTTCCCCGCAGACGGCAGACTTGAGGGAGTTGCGGATGGCAGCAGACATGACTTTGGAGCCGCAGACGGCTGCAAGCTTGAGGGAGCCGCGGACGGCGGGTTGGCTTTCCCCGCGGATGGCGGGCTGGTTCTGACTCGGGCCCGGACACTTCCCAGACACTGGAAGATCCCTTCTCTCCAAGTTAGTCCAGTGGTATCTGGGAGGTCCAGGGAGTGATGGTAACTGGCTCCGAGCCGGAACATGTGAAGAATGGCCGTGTCCTCCAGCTCCGTCACCGCGGCGAGCCCGCAGAATTCCCCGGCGTAATCGAAGAAGGGGAGATCACGCCGGATTAAGGCAAGGAGGCGGGCGGCGAACTCCATCGCCGCGGAGAAAAAAAAACAGGAACAACAAAAAACTATTCAAAAACGGGGGAACATGGCGCAGAGGTAATTGTTTTGGTCCGGTCTTCTGTCACAATCACTGGAGCAAGGGAAACGTGGAGGCAAGGAGCTTCTTCAAAACTCAAGACTTTTATTGACAAAACTCAGGGATCGCTGGAGACATGGATGTACACAGAATGACGATCAGACCGGACACAGAGGCAGGGAAACACGGGGCTTAAGAAGTGAAGGAAATCAAACGAGGAGAACAGAAACAGGTGGGGAGCAATCAAACGCAGCTGGAGATAATGAACTAATAAATCAAAACGAGGACAGGAACAGGAACAAAACCAAATATGGGCACGAGAGGAGGGGAAACACAAGACACAGGAAACATAGGTCTGACAGCGGGAAATTCCCACAAACATTTATTCACTATGTAGTTTGAGTGAGTAATTAATTAACAGATGAACAGATCAATCAGTAATTTAAAATCTTTCTGCCAGACTGTAATTTCACAAACAGTATAAGTGTTTCTCTTAACATGTTGCATTAAATGGAGTCACATCACTACATGAGGATAAGGAGGAATTCCCCCCATTTTCCAAAATGACATTCAGGCCCTGAATTCTCTAAAGTGTTTTGGTGACACTTGGAACTGGCTGATAATTAAATTCTCAAAAAACCAAATGTCATTCAGTGGTCTCTACAAGAGTGATGGTTCCCATCTGACCTGCTTTCAGAGGAACAAGAGCCTGTTGTGACATTCCAAATGATTCAAAGTTGTGGAGGCAATTTCCTTTCGCATTCACCGCTCTTTTGAAGGCATCCCCGAATTTTTCCCCTTGAAAACAACAGCAGTGTTGCATTTGTCTACAGTGGAATGAACTTGAATTGAGTAGCTTGACTAATGCAATCATGACTGTGCTCGGAATCTCACCACCATCTTATGAAAACCTTTTAGGGACAGTAAGCATGAACGTGGCAAGGTTTATTGACACGACACACAAAAAACTAATGATGTGCAAAGCATTAGGGAGAAATATAGATGGAGGCAGCAATACATGTACTGTAAGTATGCTGGCAAAAGACAACAGAGGTACAACTGACCTTAATTGGGATTTGAATGTACAATCTTTTGGATACTAAACCAAACCTGTGCCACATCACTGCACTGCGTTGGACAAACACTGTAACAGTAGTGGCAACACAAATGATCAACCGAACAGATCTAGGTGCTGCCATAGACGCCCAGCCAGAGGAAGCAGAACAATATGCCAATGTAAACAACAGGGGATACACACCTTCTACATTTGGCTCCTAATAAAATGCAAAAGTGCTTTTGGCTAACAGTAGGGTCGCACAGCTGTGCTCACTGAAATCTATGTGTGCTATCAGAAAGACGATTGATATGATGATCGTCATAACATTTCAGCATCTTGTAACACCTGGTAAGCAGGATGCAGTGTAATTAATGATAGTTATACTTCATGCTCTGTGACTGCAGAAGTAGATGACTGGCAAACACTTATAAATACAAATATAGCCAAACGTGACAGTAAAAAGGGTTCAAGCAGTTGGAATAAGACTGCAAATTGGCAAACTTGCAGAACAGATGCTGTTGATCCAGTTGTCCAACAGTTAACCTCAAAAGATGCTGAGAAGTTTGAAGCATGTTATAAGAAATACACATGGCTGATAAAATTTAATTGGCTGCCGGCAATCATTCTTGTTCATCTGTCCAACTGATATTGCAGTATATTAGCACTTGTAGCAAAGAAAAAGCGTGTCAAATTTTAACTTCCTCACTCCAATGGTTTTTATAAGATTCTCCTTGTTACAGCTTCCCTTTAAGGGTGAAACTTGCCATGCGTTCTTCTAACAACCTGGTCTCCATGTTTAACTTATTTGGACATTCAGAGGATGTAGGTCCATTAGTCAATATGGGCCTATTGGCAAAAATTTATTGGCTTGTTTCTGCTGAAAAATCGATGAACTTGCATAACCTAATTTATGCTTGAGACTACACTCTGGCATTTACCCCGAAAATAGATACATCAGAAACAGGCATCAGCATGCCTTCAACAGTCTGAGGCAGCCCCCCCACGTTGCAGCAGTTTGCCAGATTAGAAAAAGAAGCCTTTGTGATTAAGTAGCCTGGAGTTGTGCTATTACCTGCTTGGCCAAAACTTGACCCTTATTGCCAATCTTGCCCTAATAGTAGATTATCTCAGTCAAAGACACTGGTGCACTGGTTCCTTGCACTCCACTTTGTGCTGAAACAACTCAACACAGGAAAAAAAGTGGATGCTAAATGTTTTTCCTCTCACAATGTGGGACAACTGAACATCTTCTACAGGAGTTGTTCCTCTAGCTTCATTATCACTGGAAGTGACTGAGGCTGGAACCCTGATGGGCACTGGGCACTAGTCAGGAATTGCAGCTGCATTCTTTACATAGCTGTCCTCCAGCCCCAGCCCCTTGCAGCTCCTCTTCTTTCCTTCTCCACTCTGGACAGTGAACTTTAAGATGCAGCAGTAAATTTTGGCCCATCCTGACCACAGCAGCCATTACTGAAAGGTTCTCAAGTGGCTGAATGGTTGAAATGCTTACTTTCAAGACCCAAATATCCTTAAAACCTTTATGAGTTCATAAAATCCAGTGAAAATATCTCAGATGAATTTTCATTATATATAGAATTGTTGCTTTGCTGTGCCACTGTGAGCATTAAATTGACAATTTACTAATTTTAACGACTCTGATTCACAATTGCCTTCAAGTGTGCAGTGGAAATGTCTGTGATTGATTACAGTGCCTGAATAGACTAAAAAACTTTTGGCCAGTATCTGCTAAATGATGGTGCATTTTAGATTTTGTGTGATATGGACAAAGGATAGACAAAAAAAATTACAAAATGATTCTGGCAAAAATAAATGTTGGTACAAGCTCATACGGTTCCCGAATTACACACAAACAGAGCAATGTGTGACACCTGGATTTTTTTAGGTCAGAGAAATAATAAGGAAGAAAGAAAGTCAATACAAATACAACAGCAGAGATGTCTGGACCCCTAACTAGACCTTGTAATAAAAACATGGCCTTAATCTCACCTGCAGGTTGACTTCTGCCTCAAAGAAGGTCAGACAGGAGCAGAAGTGTCGTTCTGAGTCTATGTCTGTCAGCACCACTGTGAAGAATGTAGGGGGTTTCCTCTCACGGGACAGTCTCCATCCACCAGGCTGGCAGAACTGTAAGAGCACAAGAAAACAAACAAACTCTGTCAGACTTGACTCTACAAGAGCCTGGCATTACCAGAACATTCAGTCGCCACAAAAGCAACCGGTAAATTCTGGTTACCATAATAGATGACATCATATGCACAGAGAAAATCACAGGAATTGAATTTGAGGTTGTTGAAATTCATTTCAAACACTTTTCATTGTTTTGACAGGGCTTACTGGAATGCAGTATGAGGCTGTTATGGTACGTCATTGAGCAAATGGGCTAGTGTGTGATCATATGCAGGATGTGCCACTTCAGATAGTACATCCTCTCATCAGAAGGCAGGAAAGGCCTCAATGCCCTTCCAAAAGCCCCTCCACATCCATTCTGTTACACAAAATATCCTACTAAATAAACCTGGATAATATCCTGAAGCTGACTAACTGTCCAGCTGCTAAATCCATGCTGGCACAAATTAAGTGCCACAGCAAAAGAAATGATTTACAATCAGTTGTAAGTTTTAATCTGTATTGAATGTGATGCAAAACAAGTAAAAATCAAAGCTTCTGAATTGGAGCTGAATCGAATCAAGTGTTTGAATTAAATCAATTTGAAAATGTGTACTTCTCCATAGCAAAATTATCGAGATTTCAGAAGCACAGTGGCTTTCCTGTAGCTCAAACTGTAGCTCACGATACCCAAATTTCAGCAGTTGGTGCCAAAAACTACTATATAGCATTGCTATTTTAACAGTTATCATTTACCTATTTGAAAAAACAAATATTAAATAAATTATATCAGTTAATTATATATAATGATTATTCATTTTAAGTAGGGTTCAAATATTGTTCAGTTATGCAAACATTGCATTAAAAAGATCAAATGAAAAGTTGAAGAAAAAGAAAAAGAGGCAGGTCTATTGCACTTTGCAAGACTTAATGCACAGATGTATTTTGACATATCACAATTTTTGTCCCATCTGCTGCTATGGTTATCACTATGTCAAACATCAGAAGTTTTGACAGCACTAGGTCAAAAAGTCAGAGCATGGTGCTAGCAAGGCATGGGTTCGATTCCCAGGGAAAGCAAGAACTGAAAAAATGTAAATGTGCACCTTGAATGCAATGAAAGTGGCTTTGGATAAAAATGCCTAAAGGTAAATGAAAATGAAAGGGCATGCAATGGATAAACACTGCTAAAGACGCTGCTCTCCTGGTTAGTGGTAATAAGATAGGAGAGAACGAGACATCAGACTGTGAGTAAATCTGCTGTGTTGGTGCTCAAGTTCAAAGTGGTTTGGCAAGCACAGTGAGGCTGGATCACAAATGGTGGCCTGGCAGGAGATAGACGAGGAAGAGCAACAGAGGAAAGTCAGGAACAGAGATGAAAGAAAGAGTTGGGAAACTACTGCACACTGCACAAAGACTAGCGTTAGACAGCTTTTGACTCACGGCTAGGCAAAAGCGATAAGGTGAGTGGGTGGACACAGACGATAAAGAGCGAAGGGAGAAGGAATGAGTGCCGGAGGGACAGCGAGAATGAAAGACAGAGCTATACAGAGTGTGTTGGATTGACCTCAGGGCTTGAACCAGGATGTTAGCATCCCGCTGCAGCCACAATAGAAGGCAGGAAATCTGGAGCACTGGCAGGCGAAGATGGAAGAGTGGGATGCCGCTTTCCCTTGTCAGATTGGGACAGGTTCCAGGAAAATTACAGAAAAATATGAAAATATTCAAAGTATGCGATAAATTCCCAGCCAAATCCAGATAGACAAATAACGAGGGTGCGTACGTGGGGTTGATGATGTGGGACAGCAGTGCCACACAGACCCAAAACGGAGCCATTCATTTGATGCAAATGACAACCTACGGACAACCCACAGTGGACGTGCTGTGCTCCTATCCCTCAAAGTTTAGTTTTTATTCCCCTTAAATTGAATGTGACTAGGTCTACAATTGTGGAAAATAGGTTGTGTATTATTACACTTAAGCTACATCAATACTCTTCGTTCCTGAGGCTGTTATTATCTGAGTGGCCAAAGGCTCTTAGGTCTGGCGTTCAGTCAAATACTACAAAAACCAAGCCTCAGACTGAAGTCTTCTGCACGTGCTTGGTTAAGTTCACAAGACAGAACATCCAGACATAAAAGAACTGTAGTAAGTGTTACAATGAATAGTTATTGGATTCTGTTATCTGATGACAAAAATAAAAATGTAACACTATGGAGCCCAAACAAGGGATCAATTCTTTAATCATGACTGTGATAAGATGTCTTTGCTTCTGTATGCTCCAAACAGACCTTAAGTACAAAGTACAAAAGGACAAAATTGTGACAATTAACAGTTGGTGTTCATATTTCGATTCATATTTGCCATTCACAATGGTTTCATTATCTCTTTCTGTACTGTCAAGGAAAAAATATTTTAAAATAGTAATGTGAATAACTGGCAAATTTGATTTTGATCATTAAAAAAAGTAAACAATTCTTGCAAAAGACATAAAATGCAAACAATTTTATTCATTTATTTATTTTCATAAATATTACTGACAAAACTCCTAATGTGCAAGATTTAAATCTCACTGTATGTTTTTGATTTACTGAATCCTACACCTTTTGACCTCAAAAATGCAAATATGAAGCATTTCAAAGGTAGTATACTGATAATACTTTTGTAATATTTAATAATTTGCATAGAATATCCAAAAGGTAATATGCTGATTATTCTATGCTGATAATTCTCTGAAGTCATAAGTTTTCAAAATATAGCTCGTATGTAGGCCCTATCTACCTCTTCCATCTTTTGACATTTGCACTGGCACCAACAAATTGAAATTTCCCTCTTCCAACCTCAAAGGAATTCTTCTACCTCCACCTGAAGATAACCAATGTAATGTCACTTTATTTAACGCCATTTTGGTTGCAGTGGTTATTTTCATGTAGGAGCTGGTAGATTTCCAAGTTTGGAATTGTCTGAAATGCAGCATTAATGATACACACAGAATAACAATCATGGCTGTACTTTGAAACGTCAGTGAAAACAGACTCAGAGCTGAAACTATCTGAACTTTGAGCGTCACATTACAGCGCTTCACCTGCTGACAAGAAGTTAGCTTGCCGCTTCGCTCCAATGGAGGCAAAAGTCATGTGAAAGTGTCTCAATTGTTCTCCAAACTGTGTGTGCACTCTTGCAACTGTGAAACAGCTGAGTCATATCAGAGAAGGCAGACCTTTTCCTTAAATTAGCTCTCAGTCAAGTGACAATGGCACTCC
>JAUZSZ010000095.1:37953380-37965606 GCA_034780575.1 Labeobarbus marequensis | reverse complement strand
GGACCCACCCTGTGCTGGAATGTGTTTACCCAGTAACTGACCCCTCCATAAAACTAACAGGGAAGTGTTTGTGGGTATCTTGACTTTACCCAATCTCTACTCAGGTAATGCTCCTCTTTCTCAGGCCAAAGATCTGCGTTCCTTCTCAGAGATTCATGGAGGGGAATCACAGTTCAGATTAGTGGTCAGGCTTCTCCCAGTGATATCTTATAAGCAATGTGATCAATGGCCAATATTATACTGAAAACATACAGTATAGGTATTCAGGTAAATTAGGTCTATTTTGGGCACTGAGAAGAGTATTTTCTGTTTAATTTACTTCCCTACACAAACAACTGAATTATAGCACTAATGATGAAAAAGATATTTCACGCTAAACAATCATAGCATAAATTTCTGTCCTACTGTCATTTCAACCATCAAATGAAGCGAATATGTGAAAAGTGCGAGTGGAGAAGTGGCCTTTCACACAAACAAACAAGAACTGACACAGCTCTGAAGTGAGAGGACAATGTGTACTTCCTGTCCTACTGTTTTCACTTCCTGTGCATGTGCAGACCACATGCTGCTGATGCTACAAATACTTGACATACACTTCCTGTTCAAGAAACATACATATTCACTGATGGTCATATGTACAAGCCAAAGAATAATCAGAGTGATTATAAATTCATAGATGAGAGTATGTGATTAAAGTTCAGATCAGGTGAGAGGAAATGCAGCAAAATCACTATAGGATATTAGTCACAAACACAGAGCTGAAGAAAATCAAAGTGATTTGATAAAGTGCTAAGGCAGAGGATGTAGAATATATAATATGGGATGAATTACATGCTAAAGTGTAATACTTTAGGTTTAGGATATAGAATAAAACATTATTTAACGTCCAAAATTAAAATCAGCCAATAATTATTCTCATGTTATCATGGCTGATAACAGATAAATGGCTAATATAAAATAAAAACCCCTAAAAAAACCCCCTAAAAAATAAAATAAAATAAATTTAAAATATAAAAGTATGAAAAAAAATTGAGATTTGCTAAAGATTATATTTATCAATGTTTTTAAATTATTACCGTTTTTAAAGATTAACTTAAGCGCTATGATGGTTAACTAAATGTAAAAATATGCATAAAGTGCTTTTAGCATACATTAGCATGCACAATTAATGTTCAATATCGATGGATAAATTAAAAAAAACGACACCAAAATATAGTAAATCTCTAATATCTAACAAAATTCAGTCAAAATCCTCAAACTAGGGATGTTCATTTTAACCGTTTAACCGTTAACTGACCGATAAGAATTTTGACCGATTAATACAATCAGTTAAATGGTTTAAAATCACTTATTTATTTTTTTAGTAATTTATCAAAATATTTTAAAAGGTTTGCTGCATGGTTCAAATAAGCTACGCGTATAAAAAAATATGTTTTTTAGAGAGAGAGAGAGAGAGAAAAAAACAAGTCGCCTATAAGTCGCATTTTATTATTTCATTCAGAAATAGCCGACGTGAATTACAAACATTATAATAAACACTGTAAACATAGCTAGGCTATTTTAGTTCCTCTCACTCCACAACAAATCCTTTCAATTAACAGTAGGCTATTTAGAAAAGAACAAGAATTAAAAATGTAAGAAGCTAGCTATATAAACGACAAACCAAAACGAATTAATTTAGGCTAAAACGAAATTGAAACCAATGTTGGGTCTCTCGTTCGACACAAAATCAAATGTTTCCATATTCGCGATGTATTTGAATGCCAAAATATTATTTACCTTTTATGTAGGCCTGCTTCATTCGCGTACCAATATCCGCGTTTTGCATAACTTCACAGTGGTACGGTGATAACGCTTAACGGCACAGATTTTACTACATATTTAAACTGAGCAGTGTGTTTTTTTCCATATGTTTGACTGATTGTTTTTTATAATGATAATGAACAGGCTGCATTGTCAAGGTAGAATGCTTAACTGTGTGGGAGCAACTACTCCTTTTAGTCATGAAGATAATCGGAATTGTAAAAGGTTTGATTTTATTTGCGTACATTCACAATAAAAACAAATCTTTGCACTTTTGTAAAATAACCCTAAAAAATAGGATGCCGCTTTCTGCCGTCTGGTTTCCTTCCGGAGCACAAAAATGAACCGAAACTCTGCATAGGGTATACTTGTTGCACAGTTTTTCTTTCATTTTCTTAAATTATTATTTAAGTGAAAATATATTTCTCGTATGGGCCTATTTATTCGCTATTATATATATATATATATATAGCGCCTAGCTTTATAATGTTTTTCTCTGCTTGCAGAAGTGCTGCAGGTGCGTGATGTGATATGATATGACCATGTGATTCCTCGTGTTCTGTTGTTTGCTGCTTCTTACGCATGTAAAATTAATCCCCGGAAAACAAATGTTAGTATTTTTAACACGTCACAGACACTTATTCTTTCTAATTTAATTCAGTTCTAATTCAAAATAATCTTGTCGGTTAACGGTTAATAATCGGTTAACGAGCGTCGGTTGTTGTTTAGGAAAAATAACCGAAATGAACATCCCTTGTCAGAAGACTTTTAGCCATACCTTTGGGAAAAGCATGGGCATTGCAGTGGACTTGTAGTGCATAGAGCGCACTGACTTGCAGCTCCACGTGATCATGCAGGAATTTTTGCATCACCGGTTTGAAGGCAAGTAGCAGCTGCTTTTCCTGGTCGAGCTGCTCTTTCGTAGGTGCAGATAATTGGTCATCTCCTTCAGTGGAATACATCTCGTGGAAAATGTACTGCAAAAAACTAGAAGAATTTTGGGAGGGTTAACCATGTGTCCATATAACAAACTTCAATCCATTTACAAGAAATGTTTCGGCCAGCAGGTCCATCATCACACCTGGTCATGAGAATGTTAACGAAACCCTTATCAGTGTGCAGTTTCGGTGAAATGTTGTCCTTGATCCACTTGTATATTGTTTGCGGAGCAGGATCTGCTTTAATTTGTTTCAGCAGCTCCTTCTCCAGCTTCATCAGAGGGAATAAGAAGCTCAGGCCCTTCCCCTCCAGAATCTCCAACATACGATCTTTGTTTTGATCTATTTCTGTGGGCAGAGACAGGAATATATGAACACCAGACCATACAGAATACTAAAAATGAAGAAAGAAAGAAAAAAAAAGCCAACTGAATTTTCAAATTCACAATTCTGGCAACTGAAAATTAGTCCAAAACAATTATGAGAGGGCCAAAAATCAATGTTTGTAATGGACAGCACTTGGATTAACCTCAGCTGTGTGGATGCTAGGGCTGGGTTGACTAACAATTCCTCAATCAATCTTCATTTTGATGAAGGGAGATCTTTTAGTCTATGCTGTTTTCAGTTGACGCATGGACAAAACTTCACTGAACGTTATTTGTAGTTAATTTGAAGTAAACTGTAGATGTGTCAACCCGGTTACCATTCTAAAAGCATAAATACATACTGACGTTAAGTTGATTAACTTTAAACTTCTCAAAAATTGAAGATGCATGGAAGTATGACCATACAGGGAGGAAACAAGCACATACCTGGCAGCATCTTCTGCATGCTGACCTTGCTCTGCTGGAACAAGTCCGTCAACCACTCCCGATCTTTCATTTTGGCCGTTTGCTGCAAGCAGAGGAGGAAAAGAGGAAAGTGGGTGCCGTTCTCCAGTGGGTGGGCCAACTCTGCCATGCTCACAAGTTCAGCAATGATCGCCCGGGCAGCAAACTGAGCCAGGTAAGACTTCACCAAGGGAACATCCAACTCGATCTTGGGACACTGGTCCAGAACACTGAGGAAAGCCTGTAAAAATGTCATTTGAGGACATCAGTCAAGATGCTGTGAGGGTGAACTTCACTGGTGCAAAGTGTATACAAACCTGCATAAAGTTCTCCCCCGTGACCAGACCCTCCATCCGGAGGGTGTTGATCAGAGTGCTGACATGCTCTCGGTCCTCATCTGGGCTCTCCAGTGAGCAGATGATCATCTTACTCAACATCTCAGGCAGGATGTGTTTGGGAGCCTTCATCTCTCGCACCCCATTCACTGCATTGTTCATGTTTTTGCTACTCAAGAAAGCCGTCACAACATTCTCCTACAAACAAAATTTAAGAAACTGCTCACTCAAAAGTTTCAGTGAACCATTTCCAATAGTAAGATATTGAGTGGAACGTACAGTCATCTTAAGCAGTTCCTCCTTAGCAGGAGGTGGCTTCTTAGTCGTCTTCTGTGGCTTCTCCTGAATTGGAGGTGGGTTGGTTTTCAGGCCAAGTTGTGGCGGCTACAAACAACAGAAAGTGTTAAGTGCATCTTGAATATAAGAAATGGCATTTTGTTCCTATGAACTACAGTACTCATTACCTGTCCCAGCGGTGGTGTGGATGTGCGTGGAGGCTGAGCACTAGGAGGAATCATGGTAGGTATCTGAGGCTGCAACTTCGGCATTTGGTTTTTGTTCAGAATGAATGACTGAGCAGGTCTCAAGCTGATCTAAAATATGAAAATAATTTTAGTCATTAATTCTACAAGATGAAACACTTTTTTTCAAATTACAACCAGACTATAAAGAATGCACACTGTGTGAACCGTTGTCCTCATATGAGGACGCAGGGTCTCAGGAGGTTATTATATTTTAGTGAATTTCTCTGAGACTATACATGCCACAGTTTTTAGTCTGGATGTCCTGTACAGAGCACATTCAGAGCTTTTCAGAGATACTAAATGTTTGGATGTTTCACCATGACTACTCCCTCTCCTTGGTCTTTAAATGTGTCTGATTAATTTAGTGACAGTAACGGAAATATGATAACATTTTGTAATTATTTAAATCTGTCTAATTTTTCAACTGTACCAAATTAACATCTCAGGAAAATGTTATGGGGTTTCAAATCAAAATATGACTTTGTTATGAAACAGGATGTTGATTTCATACATGTCCTCATATGAGGACACCGGGACTAAAAGCATGTTTATTACGCATTTTGGGAGACACAACAAATGAATAAAGAAATAATATTTCATTATTCTATGAAACATTATGAAAATCTTGTCAATTATTACTCCCATTATTAAACTTCTTTTTTCATTACATGTTGCCCCAAAAACATAAATATGCAAATTAGATTTAGTTTTTAGATGCATTGTATATGATGAGGAAACCCATTTATGGTCATTTTACAGAAAGAAAAAAGGTATGCAAATTAGATTTAGTTTTTAGATACACTGTATATGATGAGGAAACCCATTTATGGCCATTTTACAGAAAGAAAAAAGGTATATCAAATTCTGTTATAACAGTTGAGAATCATCTTTTATGCAAAACATAAACATGCATAGGCATAACAACTTTTTTAATTTTTTTAAAAATTGAGTCCCGATGTCCTATGTCCTAGCATAACTTATGAATGAAATATCATTTAACTTTTTTTTTTTTTTTTTAAATGTTCTAAACAACGTAATGACATGAAAAAAAACAACAACTAATTTCCCCCTAAAAGTTTCCCCCAGGTCTCAGGAGGATAAGGCAAAAAACAAAAACAAACAAACAAAAAAAAAACATAGCATGTCAAAACGACAAATTATGAACTTGATAGATTTTTTTATTAATTTACTTGGCAAATGCTTTTTCATATTTCAGGTTATCCATCCCTTGTCCAACAATACCAAAATCATTTTCCTTTAAAATTAAGCCCAGATTACACAGAGTGAACAGTAAAAAACAAAATAGAAGAATAAAAAAAAAATTGGGAGTATAATAACTGTAAAATAATTTATTATTATAACAACAATGCATTCATATGGATAATCACTACAGACAAACTTGAAACGGTTGGCTTAAAATTGGATTTTTATTGTTATTTGTCAACTGTTTTAAGTCTTCAAAAGTATTTTCCATTTTTTTCAGAACAAATTTGTACGGATACTGGTCTAAACTGCTGAAATGTTAACACCAGTTATGACAATAACAATACATGTTCATCATTTGAAATTAAAATCATTCATACCTCATCAGCATTCAGCTGTCCTTTCTTAATAAAACGTGGCGGCAAATCCTTGGACTGAGCTTGCTGTTGAGATGAATGAGTCTGGCTCTGGAAAAGCATATTCTGCCCCTTTGATCAGAACAAAAAAACAATTGTAATTTGCACTAATATTTTGAAGTCCTAAAGCATTAGTTATTTGGGAGTTGGGCATTCACCTGGTTGGATTTGATGAAAGGCTGGGGTGCAGGGGCCATGTGGCCACCATGACCGTTGAAAAGAGGGTTTGTGCGACGGCCCATGGTGGGGGAATACCTGTCCTGAATTACCCCAGGGCCAGTACCAATCCCACTGCCTACAACCAGACAACAGAGTTATTAAGCTGGCAGTGAACTATAGAGCAAATTCAGTCATGCACCGCCTGTCCCAGAAATGTCAACGCACTTCAGAACATACCTGGCATCTGCCCAAACATATCCGCTAATCCCCCAAGAGTTTCTCGATCAGGTTTCATTCTTGTCGGCAAGAAAGGACTTTCTTGAAAGAAGTCAGTCCTTATTCCTTGAGTCATTGGCGGAATAAAAACACCCAAATCCTGTGAGGAATAAAGGAAAAAAATAAAATAAGACAGATTTCCATATATCTGCAAAGGTCTACAAGCCTTTTCAGGCCACAGATCATTTGCCTCATACCTATAAACACCAAAAAGGCAAAAAAGTGAATCTGTCATCTGATAATTTCTTCAAATCAGCAGTTTAATTTTGGAAAATTCTGATATTAGAATAAAACACATATTTAGGAAGCAACGTTGCTTTGAAACAGCAATGTCTACTCTATGCTAACATTCTAAACTGTAAAATGACTAAACTGATTTAAACAACTTTTTGTTTGTTTTTTTTTTAACTGTGAAGTACTAAGGGAAACAAGTTGAAAGTCACAGGGCTCCACAATGTATTGAAATAAAATCGATAATGCAAAATGGCTGGCTTATGCTGCATATATTTAATTATATATATATATAACATTAATTTACATAAATGTATATAATTTATTTATTTATTTTTTTCTTACTTTTAGAGTAATACTAAATTGGCCAAAAACAGAATGTAGCCTATGAAAAAAATTCTGAAATGGTCACTGAAAAAGGCTTGTTCAAATTTGAATAATTTCAATAAAAATAAATATCCCAAATTAAAAGTCCTTGGATTTGCACGAATTATGTGAATGGCCCACTGCAATGTCAAAACAGCGTATTTCACGGAAAGGCAATGAGTTACAATATTAATGCACTCAAAAACTTTTAATGTTTACACTGCAAATCCATAACTCTAAAAGGTCAAACAATAATTGGCAGGGTCTCACCTTTACTGCATCCTGACGGATCTGGTTGATAGTCTTAGGTCCATTATCAATAAAAGCTTTCCGAGGCACCCAGTTGTTCTCTCGCAACTCCACGGTATCCTGAAGCAGGAAACGAATCCTAGCAGGCAAGTCCTTGTTGTTCATTAAGGATCGCATACGGCCGAAGTACTGATTCATTAAAGACTGCAAGACAAAAGGGTGTTAGGAAATACTCCGTCTTAATGCACCCAAAGTCCTGCTAGTCTTAAAGCAGCTTACCTTGGCTTTCTCATGATCTAGTCTTGGCCCCACAGTTCTCATTATCTGACAGAGGCACTCCAAATCCTCCCCCATATCCTTAAGTTGGACTCTTTTCTTCTTTTCCAGAAGCTTCAGTTAGGAGAGTTCAAATGCAATAACATTAGGTTGGAGATCAAGTAGCCGACATGAATATTTCAATGAGGATTTATGAATAACTCACTGTTTTGATGCATTTATGAAGGATAGACTCGTGAATGAGATCGAGTTTGCCAAGTTCTCCAATGAATTTGATGTTGCCCAGCATTTTGATCTTGGCAATGGCACGCTGCTCTTCCTCCTCAGAGGTGAGAGGGCTGTCATTTTTATCATAGACTGTTAGAAATAAAACAGAATCACAAGTACATATCTGGCAATTCGGTATAGATACTGTAGTAAAGTTAGCAATTCCACAATCTACTTACGGTCAACATTTCTGGTGCGGTTTTCAAATTCATCTTGAAGTTTGGATATCAGAAGTCTCCTGAATGTCTGTAGGAGCATGACAAAACAGTGGAATAAATATACCAAGACAGTACTCTGTGCTGTGAAGCTTCTTGCAAATGAATAAAGAGGAATTTTTTACAGTGCTCTGCTTTTGTGATGATTGGATCTCTGTTGATGGACCGTCAAAGTTTGGAGCATCCTCTGCCAGACGCAGACATAGCTGAGCATATAGCGAGCTATACTTTGGCTCTTCAAGGGCTTTGTCTACAATCTAGTTTAAGTGAACAAGCAGATGGTTCAACATTATTAAAACAAAAGCCTTGGCATGTAAATGCAGAAAAGACCTGCCACTGTCCCAAAGTGTTAATTTAAATATTAACTTGACTATATAATACATTTGAGGTAAGCTTACATAAAATGTCAGGTAAACATGTAACTGTCCAAAAATTATTTGGCAAACAACGGTATTCGGGTGAGCGAATTCACAAAAAACTTTGCCACCTATTCTCTACGTTTTTTTTGGTTTATTCTCATATGATGATTTCTTGCACAAGCAAAACTTTCACCAGTACTGGTATTGTGTGACAAATCTAGCCTACATATATAATGAACAAAACCCTTACCAGCAAGATGATTCCTTTGAGGACGAGCTTTGAATCTACGCCCACATTCAGGAGCTCAAGGCATAGCTTGTCAAACTTTTCAGGGGTCAGTTTATTAAGTATGCTAAAAAACAGAAGCAAAATGGTCAGTTTTTCAGTAACATCCATTGAAACAAACCAAAAAAAAAAAGAAAAAAAAAGAAAAAGAAAGTACATAGTCTAGGATATCATTCTTGAGAGGTAAATCAGGGCAAAGTCTACTGTATCTCTGCAGTGATGAATGAGAAGATTAATTTCAGGCTCTTACCCTCTCACTTTCCTGAAGATTGCATCGTGTTGTTCTTTTTCATTGGAGGAGTTGACATCTCGTCTAGTGCTTCGTGAAGGAACCCATCTCTGAATGCTAGGCCCTGGGGTTTTCCCCAGGAACTCGCTATAAAACAACAGCGCAGAGTCATTTGTTTTGTCAAAGCTTTAGTGACTTACTAATGTCTATCATAAAACATCAGCATTGAAATATCTTCTTGTGCCAATCAGAAAGTATTCTGCCACCACCCTTGGATGACTAAAAGACACTTAAATAACTTCACTAGTATTTCCTGACATGAGATCAACACCTCAGATTCAGGACAAGCGACTAATAATGTCTTGTCTACATTTAAAACTAATGTGTGACAATTGTAATAAGAAGTATAACTAAGTATAGACATTAAAGTTGGCATGAAAAGGACATTGAAATCATCTTTTCTTTCCAATTGTGACTTATATTGGTGTGAAAAGGTGGGCTGGACTTGATTTTGTCCATCATGAATTGTTTGGCTAGTTGTTTGCCATTACTGCGATCTCCTGAGTGACAGGTTGCTGGGAGGGAAAGGTTACACAATGATGCACAATAACTGATGTTATTTTGATTAAAGATGATGGGACATGAATTAAAATAAATAAATATAAATAAATAAAATATAAAAAAAATAAACATACATATATATACACACACATATACATATATATATATATCTTTGAGACATCCTGAGGCGAACAAGAAGAATTAGCAGATCACAAAGAAAATACTACAGTAAAAATGTTCTTTTTTTTTGCTGGTTGCTATTTGGAGTCAACAAATGTCAATTAGTTCAAGCCAGCTGCTAATTATAACAAATCGCTCAGATTTATACCTCTATACCAACGTCAGCTCATGGGACGCAAAAGAGACTGTCTCTCTGAAAATGTAGCTCAAGACTTCACATTTAGAAAGTGTTACATTAGTTTCATTAACACATTGTTTCAACCTTTAATTTCATATCTTGTTTTATTTCTGTAGTCTTTCTTTCCCTCTTTCTAATAATTGAGGCACTGCCTCCATTTCCTCAGAAAGACACCCCTGTAATACACAAATAACACTATTTTAAAAATAAAAAGTCTATTATCCAATTCTCCAAACGTACCTGCTGCCGACAGACTTGGGATAGTGCTGAGGTGCACCCCTACCTCCTCCTCCGCCCGAAGAAGCACTAGAATTATAAACGCGATGCTAGATTAGACAATTTCAGAAACCATTCACACAACCACCACAAGACAATACATAACTGAAGTTGTGGAAGCCATTTAAAAAGCAAAGCAGCAAAAAAAGGAACTGGTGGACCAGTTAATACACCTTATGACTTTTTATCTTTAATGTGGCAAGTACCCCAATATCTGAGTGACTCCATTTTAAGACACCCATCAAAAAGAGTTCCCCCATCTTGATCAATTTTTAATCTTCAATTCAAAAATCCTTTTAAAAATTCAGGCAAATGCTTTACCCCTCGGTCATGAGTTAAGTTAAATCGACTGAACTGTCCACTTGCTCAAGGTGACTGGGGTGGCATCAACGCAGATGATCAGGTCTAAAACGCAACTGAACCAGTGTTCAATAGAGAGAAATGCCAGTCAATACACAATGTTTATGGTGTTTCATCTGAAAGTAAGCTTATACACAGAAAATCTTGAAGTGAAAATCTTCAACATTGGGAAATCCCATCTAAATTGGGTGCCTCAAAATGAAGCCTTTTGCTGAACAAACAATGATGTAAACATAGGCAATTTGCCATTATATTTTAGGGTACAGCTAAGCTATGTTTCCTCTATTGATGGATAACAAGTTAAGAAAAACTGGCAGCCAAGTCCTGGCCAATGTATGGCGTTTGATCTCACCTGAAACGAGAAGCACCCCCTTCTGCAATCACACTCTCCACTTTGGCGGCTTGACAACGAAGAATCTTCAAAAGAATAATAATCAAAGGGCGGGGTGGGGAAATCCGAACTGTATTAGAGAGAAAGAAGCAAACACAAAGAAAGAAAGAGTCAAGGAAACACAACTGCCATGCTCTGAAATGGCTACGTTACTGCTAGTTACGTGTATTACACACACTGGAGGTACAAGTCTGATCAGATTTAACAATTTCCTCTTCCTCTAAAGATGAAAAGGCCTGCATCAGAGATTGAGATCAAATATGATCAAAAATAGTTTATAGCACCAATACATTTGGTCGGAATCAAATTATTTATCCCCTTTCATAACAAAAGAGGCCAAACCTTTAGCTTGCTAACACAGTAACGAGGCTAACAAAGAAAAACGAGCGAACACTGGTTAACGTCTTTCAGGCTTTCAAAATAGTGAAAACTGAAAGACGAACAAATCACCTAATAACAATAACGTAAACAGATATAGCTCAACATTTCCACAAATTATAATAGCTTTTGTGTAATAGCCAGCATGCGTGCTGTGTTTGGTCATGTAACATTTCCCACGCTTCAGGACTCAGAGAGAAGCCACAATAGACATATTAATCGATCTAACGACTGACAGGTATATCAGTATTTTATATAAACAGCAATGCAAGCAGAAACACTCTCAGGTATTTGTTCTATAACGACGCCATTTTCTGCATTCACGCACTCATTACAGCAGCCATTTTATCTTACGTTAACTACAAAAAACCCTACCTTTACTAAGGCAACCTCAGTTTTGATTTTGTTTTTGTTCTTCTAAAAGAGGAAAAAAAGGATGGATATAAAAATAATTATGTTTTTGAGAGTACTGAAACGATAACCAGTCAGACACGATTGCAGCTCACTGTGGGAGAGAAATGTTGTGCGCGAGCCTCCTCCTGCCTGACTGTTTGACGTCACACAGGAACTTGATTTGTATTTGTCAGTAATTTTCCGTTATTATAAGAACCACACTGACCACGGATATTTTGGAATGGTCTCCTACAATTTTGTTTATTTATTTTTTAAAATGTGTAATTATAATTTTTAGAACCATACATTTGATGATAAACAAAACGGTTGATCGTAAACTATCATTTGTGACATTGGGCCACAAAACCAGTCATAAGTGTCAGTTTTTTTTAAATGTATGCATAATCTGAAATCTGAATAAGCTTTCCATTGATGTATGGTTTGTTTGGCCAGAAAAATATTTGGCCGAGATATTTGAAAATCTGGAATCTGAGGGTGCAAAAATATCAAGTCAATTTTGTTATGATAGGACAATATTTGGCCGAGA
>JAUZSZ010000095.1:37927485-37939483 GCA_034780575.1 Labeobarbus marequensis | reverse complement strand
GATACTGTATTTTTTTGAGATGCACCTGTATGTATATGTATATATATATATATATATATATATATATATATATACACATATACATATACATACAGGTGCATCTCAAAAAATTACAGTAAATTACACTAAAATAACACTGTGTTGTAGTACCCGATTCCAGAAAAGACCTGACTCAGACTCAAGTCCGTCTCAATATTATGACCGTCCACAGGTTCAGGTAGAGTCCAAATGCTCCTGCAAATATGGTCTTGGACTTGAGATGGACTTGACTCAAAGTCCGGTCTGGAACTACAACACAGTTTTTTTTATCTGTGTTTTAGTAAAGAGATTTCAGAAACTGGCAACAAGAACTTAAAGTGGAAACTTAATGTGAGTCATGAAAAATTAATGCTCAGATCCAATGTGATACATAATTGTTGGGAAGTGGTGCCAAGTTGCACAAAATGCAAAAAATACCTGCATTCATTTCATCATTCAGTAAAGAGCACTAATGTTTCCTCTGAGACACAAGTTTGTGCCACCAGACGGCCAAAACTGCATGGGTCGTGAAGCAGTACTGGATCAATCCTGGGTACAGACTACATATTATAGCTGAAGTCATAACTGCTGCTATTGATTGAGGAGGGCAGGCTGTGGAATGAATTCTGAGGTCTGGAGTCATTTATTGTACCCTTGCTCTTATGTGTTTTGCAAATATATTGGGTTGTATCTGGATAACGGGCCTAATCATGCCATGTGATGCAAATATTAAAGACTGTAATAGAACCTATTATGATTTTACAGTATTCTAAAATATGATTCCATAGCAATCTGAATCATATTTTGTTTGGACTCTCATTCTGACGGCACTCATTCACTGTAGAGGATCCACTGGTGAGCAAGTGATGTAATATGCATTTCTCCAAATCTGTTCAGATGAAGAAACAAACTCATATATATCTTGGATGACCGGATGGTGAGTAAATTTTCACCAAATTGTGATTTTTTTTCATTTTTTTACACTCCCTGAAGCTCACTATAATTTGAGTGTTCAGTCAAATTCTGATCTGATATTGCAATGGCAATGTTGATGCCAGGCTTTTTGAATAAGTGGCCTTGAGTGGGTACAAAAGCGAATGTGACAAAATCTCAAATTGTTGGAGAACTCACCTCACTGGGGAAAACTAATTTAAGCAGAAAATGAAAAACCTGAAATAGCTTCATTTCATGAAAAGAGGGAGAATGCGTTTCTATGCATCAGTGTCAGTTTTGAAAGGCTGGTTCAAAGTTTACACTGAGCTCTCTTGTGGCTTGTTATGTATGAAGTGTCAAAACTATCAGCAGAGAGATTTTGAAGGGATCTTTGGGATATTTATGAAAAATAGAACTTCCTTGATGGAACTGTAGTATTTTTCTCCCTGTTGGATTCATGCCATTTCATCTAAAGACAGAAAAAAGAACGAAATACTGCCCTGTTCTGTTTTTTTTCTTCTTTTTGTGTGTGTCTGTCTGGTTGCTTTTCCATGCAGTGAATAAACTTAAGTAAAGCATTTTAAAGCTTAAACAAGATATGCCAATGAGCCATACCCTTTTAAAAATGAAGTTCACTTTAGCATGCTTTTAAAAAGAGTACTAATAATAATATTATATTGTCTGCAAGAACATTTTTTTTTTTTTTAAATATACACTCTTAAAAATAAAGGTGTTTCATGATGCCATAAAATAACCTTTTATATGGTTCCATAAAGATCCTTTAACATCTGAAGAACCGTTTCACAAAAGGTTATTTGTGGTGAAAGAAGGTTCTTCAGATTATAAAAAGGTATGAAATAAATGGTTCTTTTGACTGAATAGTTCTTTGTGGAACCAAAAATGGTGCTTCAAAAGGTTCTTCAAGCGATGCCATAGAAGAACCTTTTGAAGCACCTTTATTTTTAAGAGTGTACTTTTAAGATTTGAAGTACACTACAAGTGCAGACTCATGTGGTAATTCTAAGCCTCTGAAGTCATAAAATAACTTTGAGTGAGAAACAGACCAAAATTGAAGTCACTGTTCGCTGATACCCTCCCATGAGCTGTTAACTGCTCTAACTGGGTCAATGAGTTCATTTAGACCAGCGTTGTGAACCAAAACTTATTCATTGAAAAGATTTGATTCAAAAGAATCACTTGTTCTTGAATCCTACTAGTACAAAATAACTTCAGAAGATTTTACGATTTTTCTGCATGTTTTTTTTAAGCTAGAAAGCTGCAGCTCCATTATTTCAAAAAAATATTCAAAACTCCTCCATCAAAAATATGACACTGTGAGTCTTAAAATAATGTCTCAGATAGGTATGGTTACATCATGGCCGTCAGACTCCGGAGCGTGGGTCCAGACCTCACCGCTTTCAACATCACTGGCTTCTCACCGTGCAGCTGACAGCTGTTCAATTGCAGAGAGGTGGAGGTGGATTAATTGTGCTCTCTTTCATGTAGGAAGCATAAGACTAGAGTTTTATTGATGGATATTAACACATATTGTTGTTGTATTAGCAGTGGTTTCTCATTACTGTGACGTGTATGTCCGCTATGTTGTAAAGATCAAAATCCATCCATTAGCACAAGAAAGTGAATTGACAGACAACGCACTAAATGCCTTTTTTAATAAAATAAAGGTTTCTATAAAATTAATACGTTATTTCAAACACGACAGGAATTTATTCAGACAGTAAATCAGTTTATTTACTGTGCTGAGGCAACATTCATTTTCATTCATAGCTCTCATTGATCATTTTATCCAGAGGCAGCTGAATGCTGAATCTATACATTAATATCTATAGATCCATATATCATAGACCAAGTCTTTTTTGATGTGTGTATGTGCACCCATGGGACCCTGGACAATGAAAGGTTAAAGGAGATGACTGACTGGTTTCATCATTTTCAATGACTGTGGTATGATGAGTTGCATATGACTGACAGTTAACTACCAAATAGTTTTGGTCAATCACAATTGTGTTTTCATTGCGTTAATTAATCCAGTTCATTCATGTGGGAAATGTATGCATATTTTATCCCTGTGTTACAGACTAAAATGGTCATGAGATGTTTGTGCTTGAGATAATTTTTAGCTTGTGTGTGTGTAAGCTACCAGTCATTTGTTTATTTATTTATTTATTTGAATGCTTTAGTTTTTTTGGGGGGCTTATACTTGAGGAGGAACAAAACTGAGAAAAAATATGCAATTTGGTGCAGTTGCTGAAATTTATCTGTCTAAAAAAGTAAGAATTATGATAGCTTGTTGATGTACTGAGAAGAGAACCAGGCAGACAAAGTCATTCCGTCAAAATGTAGTTTATTAAAAATCAATTTGTCAAGTATCAAGCAAAAATCAAGTATAAGTGGCAATGATTACAGATGACTAAATATAAAATATATTTTAAAAAAATCAAAGAAAGGATTAAAAATGGATACAATGTCCAAACTGAATATGTTATTGAATATGTTATGAATATGTTATGAATCATGCCAATGAGTGATGCAGTGTCATCTGCAGGCCCGAAGACAACAAAGGTCTTCGGTCTTGTCCCTTACGCACAGAGATTTCTCCAATTTCTCTGAAATTTTGATGATGTTACTCTTTCACAGATTGGAGAGCCTCTGCCCGTCTTTACTTCTGAGAGACTCTGCCTCTCTAAGACATCCCTTTTATAGCTAATCATGCTACAAACCTGATGTCAATTAACTTAATTAGTTGCTAGATGTTCTCCCAGCTGAATACAACTTTTTGAGACCTATAGCAGGCATCAAATTTGAAATGAGCTCATTTAGTGGATAAAAGTGTAACACTTCTCCATTTCAACATTTGTTATGTTCTCTATGTTCTATTGTGAATTAAATATTGACTCGTGTGATTTAAAAGTCTTTTAGTTTTCATTTTATTCAAATTAAAAATAAAAAAAAAACTATTTCCGGAACATTTCCGGAATTCAGGTTGCAGTTATAAGAATAAACTTCTCTAAAATTTGGTAATTGCTGTTTGTTTATGACAAGGAATAGTGTAATAAGTAGAGTAATAAGTCTTATTCTTTTATATGATTTAAACAAATCAAACAAATTTAGTGAGGGTTTTATTCTTAAAATAACAACAAAAATGGCTAATTAAGTAACAAATATAATCCCATATGGATATTGTCTGGTCAAAACATTACATATGATTAATATACATAATTTAAATTAAGATTGAAAATTTACTTGCTGTATACAGAAAATATAATAAGATATAAAAAAATATAATGTACAAATTATGAAAGAGCTTCTATGGTTTCTCTGGTTTGCATAACAATGCACCTTCACGTTCAATTCTGCAACTGTAAGCATGCATGCAGATATTTCTGAAGATGTTCTGACATTTCTATGTATTCAATTGTTTATTTATGGAAATGCTGAATTACTACATTTTATGTTACTGTAGGGAGCCAGTTCTGTTTTCCATGGCAACTGGCAGAGCCCACACTATCACTGACATTATCTGCTCTCACACAGTCACAGAGCTGCAGCTAAAGAGATTTAGATGTGTCGCCTTGTTCCCCTGGTAAAGGAGCCTATAATGCTAGGCTGCAGAACTTTACTTGGCGCTCTATCCTCAAAAGAATCACCACATTTCATCAGATTTAAATTGTTTATTCAATACAGAAGGCACATTTTCATAGAGAAGCACAAAGGAAATACTGTAATTGATGCATATAGGAATAAAAAAAAGTGAAGAGAGAAGAATAAAGTCAGGGAATTATAGGCATTAAATGCAAACAGAACCATGCTAGTTTAGCGACTGCCATTAGGTGTCTTCAAAATTTTACCATCAGTCACTCGCCCTCTTGTCGTTTCAAACCTGTAAGATTTTCATCCTTCTTTTTACACTTTGAAAGAATGTCTGATGGGCTGTCAATTCAAAAGACAAGAGGGTAAGTAAATGAGATTTCATTTTCAGGTAAAGTATCCCATTCCCTTTAAGAAGACTCTTGGTTTGGATTTTGATGCTCAGGATTGGGTCTAATGCTGGGGTGGGGAACGTTGATCCTAGAGGGCCGGTGTCCCTGCAGAGTTTAGCTCCAACCCTAATCAAACACACCTGAACCAGCTAATCAAGGGCTGCATCCGAAAACTTAGGCAGCTGCCTTGCTGCCTCATGAGGCAATGACTTTGCAGGCAGTGTTTTTGCATGAAGGCACCTCACGAAACTGATTTCGGACAGGCTTCTGAGGCAGCGTAACGGTTTAATGATCTACAACAAAATAGAACGAGTTTTGGTGATAACTAAACGAATATATAATTATTATAATACTCATTAGGAAGGCAGCATTTTTCAGTTTTCGGATGCAGCCTGCGTGTGATCATGAATCTCGAAAGTTAAAGTACAAAAACGATTGTGCATTCAAATGCGCTTTCAATGCCCTGCATATTAATAACTGCGACTTGTGAGAGAAAGCACTGAAATATATTTATAGGGATAGTGCATGTCATTTCCTTTCCGAACACAGTATTTATTTGGATTCGCCCTTATGAAAATTAACCATGGTTTTACTATAGTAAAGGTGTAGTAACCATGGTTTTTTAGCATATTGATTACCATTTGTATAACAACAGTTTTACTAGAAATTTACTAGGTTAGTGTAGCAAAATCATGGTTAATTTGTGGTTTTCACTATAGTAACCATGTTTTATTTGTAGTAAAACCATGGTTGTTTTTCGTAAGGGCGGGCACATCCCTAAAGGGAAGTGTACAATTTTTTTGATTTATTAGGAAATTAATAGTTAATAGGCAACACTGATTTCTTGAGTCAGGACTACCCATACTACCCACCTTATTTTTCACGTTAGAGCAGGTGCGGATATTTGTAAATTGAATGTGTCTGGCTTCTGGTCCCATCCGCTTCCAGCTATTTTTAGCTGTACAAACTGGTGTGTCTTACCATATTCTTTTAATGTATTATCTTAATTATGAACACACTGGTTTGTAGTGCAAATTGTTTTACAGTTTACTGCACTTTGTTATTCTTCTCGTTACTTCCCTACAGCGGCTAATGAACCGAAATCTCGCACATTGACAGAAAATGGCTTAGTTCCGCGTTGAAAAATAAGGTGGATAGACTGGTGTGTTTTTGTATCAAAATACTGGTGCGTTTGACGTCCAGTGTGCACAGAAAAACTGATGAAAAATCGTGATTAAAAATCGAAAAATTGTGAATCGGTTTTTAATCGAATAGTGACCCCCAACAATGGATATGACTTCCCACCCCTATAAACCATACAGACGCAAACGATGCGTAACTCTGCGGTTCTCTGCAGGTGGATGAGCAAATTCGAGCGTGTTATGAGCAGACCATGAGCGAGTGGCTGGGATGTGAAGCCATCGTGCGTCAGCGGGAGAAGGAGCAGCACGCTGCAGCTCTGGCCAAATGTGCGTCCGGTGCCAGTGTGGACCGTAGCTCGGGTCAGGACTCCACCATCAGCACTGACGTAAGCACTGATGCTGTAAATGTGAGCTGAGGTCTGCACGCAGGTTTACTGACTGCCCTTGTGTTTCTCTCTGCAGTCGTCTCAGAGCAGCAGCTCCGATAAACAGAGTCACGCCGGATCACACAGCGACTCCAACAGCAGCACTCAGGTCAAAACACAACCTACATCATCTTATTTACGCCTCCTTTAAAAATATGAGTTGGTAGCTGTCAAACAGCAGGAATACAAAGCTGTAAAAGGTCATGTGATCTTTGAATTTAGTGAGAAATGTTTGAGATCATATTGAAATCTGACTACAAATATTCATTTAATTTTAAGTTAAAAAAAAAAGTAATAAAATAATTTGTATTACTTAATATTTTAAAGAATAATTTATTAATAAATAATATAATTAAAAATCATTTAATATAATTAAGAATTATATTACATTTCATAATAATTACATTTAATTCGTTTCTTTAAAAATGTCCCAATAAAGTGTTTATCTTAATAAAATTTCATAATTGTATTAATAATAATAATAATAATAATAATATAAAATCTTTCACCATCTCTAAAATAACTTGTTTTGTTTGGTAATGTAACCAAGTTTATGTAGGAAGGAATAAAATCATGTTAACCAATAATATCATAACCTGATATTTCATATTTCACAAATCTAATTTAATTTAATAACACTATTTTAATTTAATAAAATAATTACATTTAATAAAATGCTATGGATATTTATTTGATTTATGCACTTTTATACTTGATTTATTCTCTTCTTAAAATTATAATATTTTATAATATAATTATAATTGTAATAATTATAAAATTATAATTTTGTAAAACATATTCAAATGAAAAAAAGTGTTTATCTTCATTATCTTTCATCAAAGCATCATAACTTTTCTAATTTTTCTGCTCATATAACCAATCTTATGTGAGAAGGGACAAAATTATATTAATAAATAATAATGTCCAGTAAGAGCACAAAGGTATAAAATAAACTTTTGAAATTGATGAGAAATGTTAATTTATTTACATTTAAGAAATTAAATAAAATGTGGATTTTCTTTAATATTTTTTTGAATTATCATAATTTTTATAATATGACTTAAGTGGTTGTAAATATTTCTTTAAAAATATAATAAAAAAAAATGTATTCTGATCTTTCACCAAAACATAACTTTCTATTTCTGATATACTTTTACTGCTCACATAACCAGTATATTTTTATTAAGTTATATACAGGTTGGGACAAAATAATCTCAACAAATAATATCATAACCTGATATTTCTAATACTCATTCATAAGTCCTACAATCCTGAGCTGGTTTTAGGTTGTCTGATTTTCCTCAATCATCTGCAGGTGTTTGGCTCTGTAGACGAGGTGGACCCGATCGAATCTGAGCCCAAACCAAAAGACGAGAAGCCGCAACCCAAAATCCCAAACGGCACTCTGCCCAACTGCACCAGTTCTCCAGACTCCGGACACCCATCGTCCCGTAACTTCTCTGTGACCTCAGCGCTCTCAGACCGCTCTCCCAGCACAGAGAATACATCCACGCAAGAGTCAGGGCCCAAAACCGCAGCCCGAGAGCCCACTTCAGGAGACCAGACCAAAGAGGAGCGAGCAGAAAACAGCTCCACTACTCAGGATAAGGTCAAAGATGCTGAGGTTTCACAAACAGAGAGCGTTGCTTCAGAAGCTGTGATAAAACCTCTAGAAAGCAACAAACTCCAGACTTTGAAAGCAGAAGAAAACAAACTCCAGACTTTAAATTCAGAAGAAGACAAACCCCAGACTTTGAATTCAGAAGAAGACAAACCCCAGATTTTGAAAGCAGAAGAAAACAAACTCCAGACTTTGAATTCAGAAGAAGACAAACCCCAGATTTTGAAAGCAGAAGAAGACAAACCCCAGACTTTGAAAGCAGAAGAAGACAAACCCCAGATTTTGAAAACAGAAGAAGACAAACCCCTGACTTTAAAAGCAGAAGACAAACCCCAGACTTTAAAAGCAGAAGAAGACATACCCCAGACTTTAAATTCAGAAGAAGACAAACCCCAGATTTTGAAAACAGAAGAAGACAAACCCCAGACTTTAAAAGCAGAAGAAGACAAACCCCAGACTTTAAAAGGAGAAGAAGACAAACCCCAGACTTTAAAAGCAGAAGAAGACAAACCCCAGATTTTGAATTCAGAAGAAACATCTAAGACAGAAACGCAACAGGCGGTAGATTCAGAAGACGATGCAAGCTCACAAAACACAGCTGATTTGTTTGAAAGAGAAGCTAAAATGCAAAAAAATGCTGGAAAATTAGAAGAAATTGACACGAATGAATCAAAACAGGATCCTATTGAAGAAACAACCTCAGAGTCAAAAGAGGCTGAGATGGAAGATCCAGGATGTACGTCTTCACCGTCTGGAGAAGAAAACACAAAATCAAAGACTGACCCAGAAACGGATCTGAAAGTGGACAAAAGCCAAGACTCCAAATCGGATCCACAGCCATTGCTGGACGTTACGACAATCTCTCAAACGGATCCAAACAAACCTGAATGTTTATCTGAAGCACAGAATGTGATACGAACCCCAAATGAAGCCGAAATTGTCAGTGCGCTGCAAGCGATCAGCTGGGACACTACTCGATCAATAATCAAACAAATCACCGAATCGGAGAGCTGCGGCCCCATCACATCCCTATCGAAACAATCTCCAGACATGTCCGACGACTCGCCATCTGCTTTGGAAATGGAGGAGATTGCTTCGTCGGTGGTTTATATGTCCTTGGAGAGCGGCGTGTCCAGGATGCCTCTGACTTTGGCTCGTCCCGTGGCGCCAGAGAAGACTGTCGTGGGAATGCCGGCTCTGGAGCTCTGCATGGAGCCGGGCGTCAACACCAGTCCAGAGGGAACAGACTCTGCGCTTTCAGAAGAGGAACCGGAGATGGAGAACTTATTCCCCAAACCAGACTCTCTAACCGTCACTGGAGACAAGAACGACATCGCTTCTCCAGTGTCGTCTATTGGGACCACCTATTCAGTATGTCACCAAGAACATCATCAGTTTAAAGTGTGACCCTGGACCACAAAACCAGTCTTAAGTAGCACAGGTATATTGGTAGCAATAGCCAAAAATACATTGTACGGGTCAAAATTATAGATTTTTCTTTTATGCCAAAAATCATTAGGATATTAAGTAAAAATCATGTTCCATGGAGATATTTTGTAAATTTCCTACCGTAAATATATTAAAACTTAATTTTGGATTAGTAATATGCATTGCTAAGGACTTCATTTGGACAGAATTAAAGGCGATTTTCTAAATATTTAGATTTTCTCAGATTCCAGATTTTCAAATAGTTGTATATCGGCCAAATACTGTCCTATCCTAACAAACCATACATCAATGGAAAGCTCAAATTCAAATGGAAATCTCAATTTAAAAAAAAATGACCCTTATGACTGCTTTTGTGCTCCAGGATCACAAATGCATAAATACAAATGCATAAGCCACTGTTTTAGAATTGTCTTCAGCACAAACATGCCTCCATTCTATATGAATAAGAATTTTATATAAAATGTAAACAATATCATCAGTAGGCGCAGTTCAATGTTAGCGAATCCCCCCTCCCCATTTGTATTTTCAGGGTTAATAGACCCAAGTGGAAATTCTATCTGGTAGCACATTTCTGCAGGTTTATACAGAGCAAATAATGAAGGCAGTACTTAACAAAGACTTCCGATCTGAATAAAGATCTGAGAGCAGCCGCAGGGAATTCAGTTCAGACAGGAAGTGCATCGAACGGCCAAGAAGAGGGAAACCTCTGACCCAGAGACCCGTCAACTGTCTGGGAGAACACACGGATGGCTCGCAGGCGTAGATGCAGCCCCGGTGTGTGCGCTTCTGTGTGTGGAAGCACTGAGAAAGCGGGAGTCCATAATCACAATAACATGTTTAAAGTGTAAACTAGTGAGAGACAGATCATAGCTGTCCATGGGAACTGCGAGGAGGCGACAATTCAACTGTTCACCTTTTTCTCTCCACATCCGTCCTCATAATGACCTGTCTATTCTTCCACTGTCTTGCTTTACCTCAGGCACCTTGCCTCCATTTCTTCATTGCATTTCCCAATTAGGCTTGTACTCATTGTTAGTTTATTAGCAATGGCAGGGGCTCCACAAATGTGTTTGCTGATATTCACTTGTTAATGACCAAATTCAAACTCTATTGAACGGATACGCAGCTGTGAGAGGCCGCTAATAATAGCCTCTCTGAGACAAAAGATGAAGGAAATGGCATTACAGGGCGTAACAATAGAACTCCATTGGTACTCTAATGGCACGGCCTTTCATTTAGAAATTGTTTCCTTTTTAAATTCTTTGAGCTGCCTGCATAAATCCCTGCGCTCAGCGGAGGCATTTCTGCTGGTCAGGAGCGTGCACGTGGGACCGCATTTGTGCGCGCTCCCTCTGAAAGGTATTTCCACCTGGGGAAAGCCCTCCCCGCACATTCGGCTGCGCATTAGCGTGGTTTTAACGAGGCAGGTACTGTTCATTAGGGCAGATGTAAGGGGGAGGAAAAGTGAGAAGAACAAACAAGTCGAGGCATTTGTTCGTGGTGTAATCTACACATCAATTATCCTGCTGAGCTAATTAGCACCTAGCCGTACCCCAGGTACCTGCACTCTCGCAAGAAACGGCTTTCATGCCTGTGATCAAAAGAGAACGGCTCGGAGGGAAACGCTCTGAGAACTGAGCCAGAGAGGTGGACAGGACATCAAAACTTCCACTTTTACCCACTGAACTGTGCTGCGCAACTCTCTGCGGCCCCTCTGTACACCTAAAGAGAACAGGGAACACTCAATTATGCAAGGAACATGCTTGCATTGTGGTGCACCACTGGCAGAAAGACTGAAGCTTTGATGCTCCCTTTTCCTTACACTTACAAAAAAGAATACTGTGACAAAACTTTACATGTACTGTGACATGCATCTGAGCATAGCGAATTACTGAAAAAGAAACAAATGTAGGACAGTGATTTGGTTGCATCAGTTGTTAATTGATATGTGAGCATTAGGGATGTGCATCTCCATAACTGATACAATACGCAGCTCGATGAATAGCCAACGATACAATACATTAAATTTACATATGAAGCAGCTACCGATGCGATGTGATACAGTTTACCCCCTATTACAATGCAGTGGGATCTGATTTCGACTTGATTCAACACTATGTGATTCAATGCAATACGATGTAATGGGAAAAAAATATGATGATATGCAACTCAATATGGTACAGATTAATAAAATAAATAAATAAATAAAATAAATAATAAAAAATATAGCGCATCTACTAATAATTATATATAAATATATGTTATTTTACCGATGTAAATATGTTAGAAATGATGCATCGCGATACAAATGCCAACTTGTTTATCATTAACTTTTATGCAGATGCACCGATACGAATCGGTGAATCTTACCATGTCTAGTGAGCATTATATGAGTATTTCACTTAGTGG
>JAUZSZ010000095.1:37640883-37652269 GCA_034780575.1 Labeobarbus marequensis | reverse complement strand
GCAAGACAAAAATAGGTTACAGGTCTGTTCGGGACAGCAGAGGAAACACTGCTGAGTAAAATAATTATAACTAACCATATAGATACAATTGCAAAACAAATATGAGCTGTGCGCCCAATCAAATTCGCTCACACTTTAATTTGGGGACCAATTCTCACTATTGACTATTTCTATGAACTTCACCTCAAACTCCTATATTGCTGCTTATTTATAGTAAGGTAGTTGGTAAGTTTAGGTATGGGGTAGGGATCTAAAATATGGTCATGCTGAATAAGGTATTAATATGTGCTTTATAAGTACTAATAAACAGCCAATATGCTGGTAATATGCAGTAAATGCTAATAAACAAGAAAATAGTGAGAACTGGTCCCTAAACTAAAGTGTTACCTCAAATTCTGTAATATTTTGGTGCAAACGCATTTGTAACTTAGTAAACATTAATCAAATTAGACAGATGCCAACATGGACATGTTGCATGACATCATTGGAAAACTATATGCATAACAAACACAAAATAACATGAGGGACAAGAAAGTAATGTGGCTCTGACTGCCTTAAAAACAGGTATAATCAAGGTTTTTGCCATTTACAATGTGTTTTGTGCTGTGAATTACTGGCTTTATTAATATTAGATATTTAAGTGTTTCTTATTTAAAGTTATATTAGTATCATATTATATTTATTACAATTGAATGTTTTAAACAAACAAAAAAAAAAGGTAGATGTCTGCACACTGAAATTATTTTATTACAACCAAGAGCAGGAATTGTGCCTGATGAAGAGATAACTGGTTGAAACGTTGCGCTTCGTTGTAATAAAATCTTCTGGAGCTTTAATTTGTTCCAAAATTCCCATTGTTCTTAATTATTATTTTTTTTTTTTAATTTGATTTGAGCTGTGATTTGAATCTCATTTTTCTGCTTCTTGTATATGAAAGCTAGCAGAACGAAAGCATGAAATCACACTGAAACAGCAGCTCTCATGTTTGGTATGGTTTGCAAAAATATGCAAGCAGTGCCTGTTATGTTCTAACAAACAGAACAAGGGAAAAACAGAAGTTTGTCTTTAGAGATGGTCACACTACAGAGGGGGGAAAAACTCTTCTAAAGTACCAAACTTAAACCTTATTCGTCTGACCCATAAGTGAACCCAGTGGACTCAGATCTATGTGGTCCACTTTAGTGTCTTAGTCCACCTCACCTTAATTATTTACAGTAATTATATTTGGAACCAAATAATTGAATATTATATCATTGCAATGTAATGCTGATAATAATAATTATAGACATGTACATGAAAATTGTTGTGCTAACCATGACTAACACCCTGTTTCTAAGGTGTTCCTAGGCAGTTGAGTGGTCTGGGAGTTGCAACCCAAGTGAACACCGTATACTTGATTGCTTAAAAAGTTGTATCAGTATTCTAGTCGATGTGCATGTACGACAAATGGTGCAGGACAAGGTAGATGCCATAATTTGTACTAAAGAAGAGGCAGCATGTCAGATGATAATAATAGTAATGCTTTGCATCAGAAGGACCACTCATAATAATGAATACAATACAGCAGTATTGTATTTTTGGTCACACTTTTGTGGGGACCAATTCCCACTATATTTTGCCTCAGCAAACTTCTAATCTGCTGCTTATTAATAGTTAGTAAGTTAGTTGTGAAGTTTAGGTATGGGGTAGAGTTAAGGGATATAAAATATGATCAGGCAGAGTAAGGCAGTAATATGTGTTTTATAAGTGATAATAAACAGCCAATATGCTAGTAATATTCATGCTAATAAGCCACTAATCTAATGAGTTACTGTGTTTTCCTTAATAATTTTCCATCTGAACACACAGAAATTTAAGTTATTATTCATTGAAAATCTCACCTTCTGCTGGAGGTCTCAAATCTAATTTGCAGCTTTACATATTCAGAACTGGCACATCTTGGCCAGTCATGATAAAACAACCAATGGCTTTGGCATCACTGACATCAAACCTGGCATGATGAGTTTTGATGCATCACATTTGAATATGAATGCAAACCCTTCTGGTGTTTATTATGGTGTTATTGGAGCACCTGATCACTGTATGCTTTGTATGGAAATGAGCAGCTTAGACATTTCCCAAGGATAAAAGAAAGTTAAATGATTTAAAGCCACGTCAGATACCATACAGAAATTTCATTTTTAGATGAATGATCCCTTTTAAAGACTCCATTGATACGGTTGTTCCATGCATGGTGGTAAACAGCTTTGCTTTTCACGTGTCAAAGATTTTATTCTCAAAAGATGTCCGGATCCTCCCTGTAGTGGGAGTTGTGTGCATCGATAGATGTTTTCTTTAAACTCTCTCCCCCTCTCTCTCTAATGGTGTGTATCAAGGGAAGAGACGAGTGGCAATTTCTGTTCTCAACTTGCCAGTCCTCATTAGCATCTACAGTCCTGCTGGGCCAGAGGGATGTTTGCCATTAAATATACATGCACATCCACTTCTACCACCCTCACAATGCCACAAAAGTCTGGGAAATATTTGCATTTGCAACAACCTTATGCATGTAGTTAAAATACAACTCAAAAGGCTTACAACTTAACCGTGCATAACAAATCATAGACAAAACCGCACACACCGCTTCAAGAACATCAGCTGATACCTATTTGTAAACCCAAAGGCGGCCTGCCAAAAAGATTCTCTGAAAAATTGAGATCTTTACTTTCATTGTAAACACAGGATGGCAAAGCACAAGGTCAACACGTCTCTCTTATCTAATGGTTTAATAGGAGTCACTCAGATCAATATTCCATTCAGACGTTCAGCTGGCAGTGTCCTGGCTCGATGTGTCCTTCTCCCATCCAAAGATGATCAAAGCCAAACCCTTTTTGGGTTTCAGAAAAAGCAATGACGTTACATCAACCTAGTCATGCAAAACCACTGCGAGGAACCGTTACTTATTTTAGCACTGCACTGCAGAACTACTTCTGAGATTCTATTATATCATTGCTCAAAGCATTGAACTCTATTGAGTGAAACATTGCGTTCAAAGCTCAAAGTTAAAATGATTTCAGCTTTGACCCTGCTTGTTGATGACCTTTTTGAGGCCAGTGATTAACACAATTTAAGTTAGTGATTAACACAAGGGCTGTAGGATGTATCCTCAAACTGGTGGTTGTCCAAACTGAAACCAAGATTTATTTATTATTACCTGAATTAATTTAATGTTATGGCATTAAGATAAAAGCTTTTATTCAAATTGAGCACTACTAAGAACTGAACTGAGGATGTATTGAATTTTTACTGAATTTGAATTGATGTGTAGCAAAATGCAAAAGAAAAAAAAGTTTCTATTTAAGAAAATTGAATTAAAATGATTTGAAACTCAGCAAAATCCACATACTGTACCTAATTTTGTCACTAGAAAAGCAAGATTTGTCAAGAAAAATAATTTGAATGTCACTATATAAAGCCTTGTTTGAAAGTGTTGACAAATGTTTTAAAAGATAGATAGATAGATAGATAGATAGATAGATAGATAGATAGATAGATAGATAGATAGATAGATAGATAGATAGATAGATTTTATTTTATTTTATTATCTTAGTTCTAAAATCAGCTAATCAGTCCTGTAAAAGGATCCTTCTGCTGTGTTATATGCAACACTTTTCATGTGCAGGTCAAAATGGCATATGAATTTGTTGACAAGTGTTTTTATGCCCTGACGCAAATCATACTCTCAAGAGATGAGTCGAGGAAAGATGAACCATATCTGTGAATTTTCAAGATGTAGTATTTTTGTTTGTGTGTGGGTCACGGTCGGTGGATATTATTAAGTATTTATATTTTGAACTCATGGGAGGTCCAGTATCCTTACATTTCTCAGAGGTTGTGTGGGTTTTGCTTGCAGGATTCATGTGCTGCTAGCTTCTCGTTTCTGCAGAGGGAAACAGATGCAATAAACTGGATGAAGTGCTGTTGTCCCTCCCCTGCGAATAGATGACAGTTTTTCTGCCCTTGCCCATATCTATTATTCAGGTATCGCTCTTTGGGGATGGGGCCAATGAAACTGTGTCCATAATCAAACACACATACCCACAAACATAGCAGCTCTGTTCCTGATACAGCAGCAGTAAAAAAAAACCTGACAAGGTATTCCTGGCACAAAGTAAGTGCAATATGACAATGGGGAATAGAAGGGCTCAGGTTAGCATATGGAAAGAATCAAGGTATAATCTGAGCTGAGAATGGACATGATTCCCAGTGGAATGCAAAGCCGTAGGGGCAGAACAGAGGCTCTCTGTTTTCAGGTATGTTACAGGTGCTGGTGGGGGAAGGAGGGTGTTTTGTAGAGCAGTCTAACGCACCTGAGACTCCAGCCCTAAGCATGTAAAAATATGCTCAGTGGAGTACATCACAATTACTGCAGTGTTGACAGCTCTGTGCTTGAATTCTAATTCGACTATTATATATTATAAGTGTTATTTACAACTGTGAAGATCCAAAATGTAAACTATGAACTTAATCCTGGATGAGGAACTAAACATGAGCAATGAGCTTGACTAGACAAAAACCAGTGACATGGAACAGCAAAGTAACATGGTAAACATGAGGGCTTAAGGGTTAGTTCACCCAAAACTGAAAATTCTGTCATCATTTACTCACCCTCATATTGTTGCAAACCCGTAAGACTTTTGGTAAACTTCGGGAACACAAATTAAGATTTTTTAATGAAATATGAGAGATTAAAGCCCTGCACGGGCCTCAAATCTAGACCCTAGTCCGGCCCTTGTCCGACAGCTTTTTTTAGGCTCGAGTCTGACTGGAGCCCGTGTCTTTTTTTCTCTCTTTCTCTCTTCCCCATTACACTGTTGCACCTATAAAAATAGTTCAGTTTTGTTTTTAATGGCAAAGTGGTTATATATATATATTTTCGTCTCTTTATTAAGTAAATTTATAAATATGTTTGGAACATTTTTTGTTTGTTAAATTCAAGTTTTTGGTTACGAGCAAGTAACGAGCAAATGGTCAGCTGCAGACAGTGAGTTGATCAGCTTATGTTTGCTCAATTCAGCCTTCTCAAATCATCACGACTTGCCTAAAATAAAATCTATACATATAAAACACTTAAAGCATATCACAGTTTAAACGTTTAACCTAGACAAATGTGCACTATTAGGCACATATCCAATCGTTTGAGCAGAGAGTGGAAGCTAAAACGCTTTGCAGGATATCACTTGCACTTTTTCTTAATAACAGTGGAAACAACTTAAAATATGCTGTCATTTTTGCTCATAAAGGTAAGAGTAATACATCATTCGGAACTGTAAAGCAGGGGTCTCCAACCTTTTTTACACCACGGACCGGTTATCTTTTGAAAATATTGTAGTGGACTGGTTGTGGGGGAGGGGCTGAGGAATGAGCATGCCGTGAAGGGCTTTTTGACATAATTTTATGTGTAGCCTATGTATCTCAAACGCAGGGAAACTTGAAAGAGGAATCAATTCGGTATTCGCGTACTGTCTGAAACATGTCTCTGTGCTTATCTGTGCTTTGGTAATAACTAATCTCTTTCTTTCTTCTTCTTGTGGTTTAAAATCGCTTGTACTTGGAAATGGCAAATGAATCTGCGAATCACATGTGTGCTGAATGGCGGGGTCTGGTCCATACATATCACGGATCAACTGCAATCTATTTAACCCTTATATGAAAGATCAGAGCAATCTTTCATTTACAAACTGAACATGAAATCGTCAAATTGCTACTCCATATCTATTGCATACAACAAAAATACAGAATAATTAGAACAATTGTAAGGATCCACCCGCTAGCCCAAACAGCGGAATCCAGTGGCCTGGTCGAAGGATTAATGCATGTTCGGTCTTTTACTTGCGCCTCTGAATTTATCTGGATTTAGTTTCAATTTTAGTCTAGCTCCGCGTTCAGTCTGACTCCAATTTCAAGTGATCATTAAATTTAGGCAATATTCTTAATTAAAAACTGATCACAGATATTGAATGTATATTAATGTAGATATCTGATTATTCTGTAAATCCCATACTTTCAATTCTAGGTATTGCACAGGAATTACACTTCGGCCGATAGTGAACCCACGGACACAAACTCGTCAGTTCTGAACTTACTCAGAGGGTGCAGAGTGGTTATAATAACTTTAAGTGAGCTGCGCCTGCATACGTATAACAAAAAAGTGTTTTTGTTCCTATAACCACGAGAGCTACACCGTGTTAAGCCAGTGACAGTCAGAAATCGTAAGCCCCTAATGATGTTCCCCATGGTTCATCGTCGGTGCTTCGGTATGATCTGTACTGAATGCAGATTTGTGGAAATACCACTTTAATAACATATTAATCTACTTGAAAAATGATTTCTGAAGAGATCAGAATAAGACAAATATAGCATTTTATTATCAGTCAGGTAAATATGTATTATGCCAATTTCACAGCCAATTCAAAGATGTCAAACCATATCAATACAAAACATCAAATTCTCAAAGACTAATCTAAGAGTAAAAGATGCATACCAGACCTTAGAAAAATACATAGTATGGAGTGTAGAGACACACCACACTATGGGCTTATTCTGACTACAGAATCGCAAAGTAGAGTTTTTTCACTTCTTGTATATACCCAGATAACAAAGACAAAGAAATCTTCAGATCAGTTGTAAAAACATAAAAGACCTTTTGGTGTTTTTGGTTCTAGTGCTCCAGGGTCGCACCTGGATGAAGATGGATAAACATTCCCGCAGACCCCTAAAGGGGTACGCACCCCCTCCTCAGCAGAACACAATTCTCCAAAAGTTTTCAATATTTCTCATAATATAAGTTACTGATGTGAATTTGAGACCAGTTTACCAATCGCACAGAGACGTTCAAAATGATACCAAACATGAAAGGGAAAAAACAACATTGACAAAATATGACACTTGTGGCATATGGATATTCTTGCTTTTTGGGGAAGAAAAGTGAAGGAGGAGAGGCAGAGAAAGGGGAGGAAGGGGGTCGTAAATGATCAAGGAGATAAGTTTGGTCAGGGTGGTGTTGTTTGTTCTCTTCGGAGATCTCTTCTCCATATTAGTTTTATGTTTTTATTGCATGGCATCTCTGAGTTCCTAAGTTTTGGCTTCATGAGGAGTTCATAAAGGAAATAATTTCACTCCCTACAGATGCTTCTGTCCAAACTGATGATGTTGATATGATAATGAGTTTGCGTTGTTGGAAGTTGAAGTTGAACCACAGGAACTCTCGATGGTGCACATTCCTTTGTAATCTTCATCTCCCAGTGAGGTGAAGTTGTGGAGTTGAGCTTATTGAGAAACAATGTTATGTGAAACCTCAGTTTTAAAGAGATCATCTCATGCGACTTCTTCAATATTTTAAGATAGAGTTTGGAAAATTATATTGATATTCTCAAAAAGCGTTTGTTCTGAAATCTTCTGAAATGTCAGCGGTGTGTCAGATTTTGTATCTGCACAACTTGTTAAATTCTTGAACTTGCACAAAATTATTCCCTTCATCACTCTTAAAAAAATAAAGGCTCTTTATTGGCATTGAAGAATAACTTCCTTGAAGAACCTTCAACATCCATGGAACTTTTCCATTGCACAGATGTTGTTTTGTTTTTTGTTTTTTATAGTGAAAATTTTCTTTACACTAAGAAAAAAAGAAAAGTTATTTAGGGAATCAAATTGTTCTTCTGTGGCATCACTGTGGACACCCACTTTTAAAGCCTTTATTTTTAATAGTGTGTCCTGTATTGTGCACAAACTCTGTATCTTTCTCTCTGTGTATTTATTACAGAATGAGGCTGCAAATTTGTTGTAACGCCACAGGAACATTACTCCTCACCAAACGAAACACAGCCATCAATCAGACCATCCCATATGAGACGAGCACTATAAGCACATTCACAATGAATGACAACCTACACAGCATGCTGCCTGAGGTGTGTGTTTCAAATACACATTTAAAATTGTCATCATTTACTCATTCCTGTGTTTTTCTAATGCCATATGCCTCTTTTTCTTTTTTGTACCATGAAAGAGATTTAAAAGGGTCATGAACTGAGAAACCAAAATTCTCTTGATCTTTTTACATGTAAGCGGTCATGGTACTTTAAAAACATCCTGTACGTTTCTGAACTCAAAACTTTCTTGTTGCTGTAAAAACAGCTTATATTGAAGCCAGTCTTCTAGTCTGTTTTACTCTATGATGTAATAGTGTGGATAAGCACTGTCTCCACAGAAGATCAACACCTGCTTCTACATCACTGCCGGTTTAGCCCCACCCACCAAGTCTACATCACTGCCTGTTTAGCCCCGCCCACCGATGTGTGATGATATGCAGTGCAAAGTTGTGGAAAAACTGTTTGCATTGCCCTCCTTCTGATCCTAACATTATGAAAGAGTGAATGATGTTCATTTTTGATGAAGTTCCAAACCACATCAGTAGGAACTCAGTCCTTTGTTAGCTTCATTTTACCACAGATTCATTTACAAACAAGGCACAATTCGGGATTTTCAAAAAGATTGAAGCTAAAAGACGATGCTGTGCGATTATATTTGATCTGACAGTAATTTCACAACACAAGTGTGAGTAAGTTTTGTCTGTTAAACAGATTGTTTTTATATGTTTTGAGTATTTATGTGGTTTTAATCTAAATCACAGCAGTGTCCATCTGTAAGGAAGGTATGCTTTCAAACACAACTATTAGCCAATCGTAGCAGTGGGTGTTTACTTCCAAGTCTACAATCCGCCACGCCTATTCAAACAGAGTGTTCTGATGAGGGGGGTTAAAAACAGGACAGAAAATAGCTTATTACTTCTAAATTAGAATGTGTTTTGATGTTCTTGATAACATTATAAGTGGACCTCTGAAAACTGTATGAAATAAAAAACAAAGGCAGTTCATGACCCCTTTAAAAATAAAATCTTGCACTTGCTTGTCCATAGCCTATTGGCAGTGAATCAGTATCAAGCTTTTTAAAAAGATGCAAAAGTAGAGTGGTCTCATGCAACACATGCTGTATATTCCAAATGTTCTTTGGTTATACGATTGGGTTGGTGAGAAACAAACTGAAATTTAACCTATTATTAACAAATATCCTGACTTGGCCTATAGTCTCCATGCACTTTCATGAGACATTAGTGCCACAGTTCACTCCGACTCACCCAGGAAAACACAAGTTGTGAAAAAATGTATAAAAGTTAATAAAACATTAATAAAAATGCATGTGCTTTCTTCTCTGAGGTAAATATATCTGTTGTTCTTATCACAAGAAGTCGTCATCTTGTTTATCTGTCAGCTGTCATTCTGACTGTCATGACAGTTCTACTGTGTGTTAATAAAGTCTCATGAATGCACACTCGTGCACATAGACCAACCGCCAAGTCGGGTTATTCGTTAAATAGGGGAGAGCGGGGCACAACCTAACACTTTTTGACACTGTAAATAAATAACATGGGGTCAGAGTATATTTTTTTATCCACATTAATTTCACACTTGTCTAGTACAGATATTTCACTTTGTTTCATTATTGGAGTATATATGGTTTCTTTATTTACCCCAAAAGAATTGAAGTGGAATGTGACAAGCCCTGTAGGTTGGGTACATTTTAGTATGATCATATGACAGCTTAAAATGTTATCTGATCTAATGAATACACATTTACAAAACAAGCTAAAATATATTGTCAATAAAATTATTAACTTTTTCAACTGAAATAATTTATTTTTTTTAAGAATTAAAAATAAACTAATACACAGTTGTAATTGCGTATCTTCCCCACAAAATTCTTCTAAAATGTTACTAACAATATATTTCTGCCTTGTCATTTCATCAAAATCCACACTAGTGTAACGGTTAGCTGATCTGGGAAGACAGGAAGGATCTTAATAATATAAATGAAGTCAATGGTACAACATACAGCATAAACCAAAATACTTTAAGACACGACCAAGATGACAACAGAACTGAAGGCTTATAAAGAAGACAAACTAATGAGCAAATGAGATGATTAACACAAAACAGGTGAAAGGACTAAACGATGATTAACTAATGACTGGAAACAAGAACAGGATATACCAAATAACGGCATAACAGAACTAAAAGAGAACTGACATGTGACAGATATCGCCCCCGTCCCGGAAGGTGCGTCCCTCACCGTAACATACACATAGGGGAGAGGGGGCGGGCGCTCTGGAGGCTGAAGCAGAGCCAGGACAAGGAGGAGACACGGGAAGCCTCCAGGGCGGATCAGGGGATTCTGGAAGCCATGGCGGATCAGGAGACTTGCGGAACCTAGGCGGGACAGGAGACTCGGAGGACCATGGTGGGACTGGAGACTCGGGAGGCCATGGCAGATCTGGGAGCTTGGACGGCCATGGCAGATCCGGGGACTCGGGGAGCCATGGTCTTATTTTTTCGGGCTGCCAAGGCAGATCAAGGGGTTCTGTGGCCTTGGCCCTAGGCAGAGGGTATATGCAAAAAAATAAAAATATTCTTGGGGAAGTTCCCCTCTGGGAGCCATTGAGGAGGAGCAAGCCCTGTGGGGTGCACTGGAGGCGTGGACTCTTAGGAGCGCACTGGAAGCACGGACTCTTGGGGGCGCTCTGGCAGCACGGAACTGGACAGGACCAGCAGGGATGCAGGAGAGCTGGATGGGGCCAGCGGAGATGCAGGAGAGCACTTGCGAGTAGCAGACACCGGAGGGCACTTGCGAGGAGCAGGCACAGTCTCTTGGCGGCGCTCAGGTAGTGCGGATTCCTGGGCGTTTGGGAAGCACGAATTCCTGGGGGTGCTCTGTCAGCATAGGTACAGGAGGGACTGGCCCTGGAGAAGCAGGCACTGGAGAGATTGGCCCTGGAGAAGCGGGCACTTGAGAGACTGGCTCTGGAGAAGCAAGCACTGGGGAATGCTGACTAGAAGCGGGCACTGGAAAGTGCTGGCGTGGAGTGGGCACAGGAGGGTGCTGTCGAAGAGTAGGTTCTGGGAAGAGGACAGGAGCCAAGAATTCAGGGGGTATCACCATGTCCAGAAGCTCCAGGGCAGGAACCGGGTGGCAGCATAATCATCACCGCTGGAGGCAGAACCATCTTCGTTGTGGGCAATGGCACAATCATCTCGGCAGGCGGCAGAACCATCTTCGTCGTGGGCGGCAGTTGGCTGATCATCCCCGGGCCACTTTTGTGGGGAAGTAATATCAGCCTCCTCGTAATCTGTGTTGGTTGTGTCTTCTGTCACAGTTAGCTGATCCGGGAAGACAGGAAGGTGAAGGATTCAGGGTAAGTAGGATCTTTAATAATATAAATGAAATCAATGGTACAACATACAGCATAAACCAAAATACTTTAAGACACAACCAAGACTACAACAGAACTGTAGGC
>JAUZSZ010000095.1:36877170-36888864 GCA_034780575.1 Labeobarbus marequensis | reverse complement strand
GAGATCGCAGCACTGCCATGGCCATACGCTCACAGTGAACGCATGAACCATCCACGAATGCAGCTTCAGCACGCTGGATGCCCAGACACTGAAGACGAGCCGTCCGTGATTTGCTCTTTTAGAGAAACTGCTCTTTTAGATGAAACACCCAGGGGAATCGCTAATGACAGGGACACCGCTGTTTGCGCCGTAACGCCAACCAGAACAGCCTCTTCTCTTTACAGCTCTCAGATACGATTGGCATTGTGGAGTTGAAATTCATTCATTCACCCACTTGGCTCCGAAGCAAAAATCTGATGAGTGGATGTGCCTGTTGCCTATTTATACCCGTATGCACGGGGAGTGGCTCAGCATGCAAAATCCACTAGCTAAATTTCACTGGCGTTTTCTCTTAAAATCGGAGATGATTGGGGATCCCGAGTAAACCCCTAATGTCGTCACGACATAACTCGTAGTGACCGACAGATAGGGAACTTACTGCCACTTTCTGATCACATTGTAATACTGTGCTTGTTTTGTTAGTTATACCTGGTTGGTTGGGATTATTTTACATCATTACAAACATTAAAGTCTTTATCTCAGATTAACAAAACTTAAAAACAAACAAACAAACACAAACAAACAAACAAACAAACAAAAAAAACGTTATGGTAAAGCAAAACTTGAAAATTAAACGTTATACTTACAAAAAGTACTATGGTATTATCATGATATCATCATAAGATTCTTGAAAAAAAAATCTCTATAAAAAGATTAAAAAAAAAAAAAGATTTTAACCATGCAATTCTAAATAACATTTTATTTCTCTACAAAAAGATAAAAAAGACTTCCAAAGACTTGATTTGAATAAATGAGGTCACTGATGGAAAGAGCAAACTATAATTTGACTCACTGTGGAAAACCTGATAGCACAGCTTTGGAAACTAACAAACAAACAAGTACATAAATACTAGACTAACATTTAACCATATCTAAGGTATTTAGATAATGTAGCCAATTTTATTTCACTAAACGGAGATCACAGTAAACATATAAGTAGACTATGTTTTGTGTTACATAAAATAAATGTGGTATTTTACAATACTCCATCTAGGGCAAAAATAAATAAATAAAAATAGATTAATAATAATTATCACTGCTGCACAAAATAAGCAATGTCTTTATTTTTAAATAATTTGTTTACATAATATTCATGTCATTTATAATCATCATTATGGTCCCAAAAAGCCCAAAAAATAAATTTACATTTCCAATGGGTGTTATCTCTGGGTGTTTTCATAAAGCAAAACAGGATGTTCCATTATTAACACAATATGAAACTACTCATGTGATATTTTGTCTGACATTTTTTGACAAACACCAGCTCATAGCTCATTTTCTAAACTATCCAGAGCCAGCTTGGCCCTCTGCATCTTTATTTAGTTACAGCGTAGGCAGCACTTTATTCAAAATTGACTAAATTAAAACTAAAATAAATTTAAACATTTAAATTAACTGCAATGAAATTTTCACTGTAATATTTGTATGCTAAAATGTAACTGATGTTTTATTATTTCATCTATTTATTCAGCCATTAAACAAGATATATTATCACTATTCTTCATCTGTCTTAAAAGCACCGGCCTTTTCATTTAATCTCCGTCTAAATCTAGTGAAAACAGTTTTCTCCAATATTACATGAAATAATTATAAGTGTTAAGCATTATCATCTGATAGAACACACGTTTAAACGAAATTATATTTCAAAATTATAATTATATAAACAAAATTACATTATTATTATAACTTCTGCTTAGTTACATGTATAAATGAGAAATTTAAAAACAACTTTGGCAAGATGCTTTGTCAGTGTCTTCCCATTAAGAGTTTTATCTCATCTACTCTACTTCCGTGTGTGCTTGAATAAAGGGATTTGAAAAGAGCCTTCATTTGTTTGCATTGACGGATGTTAGAAAGCACTCTAATTTGACAGCTCTAGACAATCTACTGCTCTCAGCACACAGTCAATTATGCTCTTATCTCCGACATTCACTGCTGTCCATACCTGTCAACACTCCAGTTTTTCCCGGGAGTCTCCCGTATTTCACACCCATCTCCCGCCCCCCTCCCGTTTTGTTATTTCTCCCGGGAAACTCCCGTAATTTGTATATGGCCCAAACCTAGTTATATGAAAAATCACATCAATATTTTATTCCAAGTTTGTCCAGTTGCCAGATCTTGTATGAAACGCATCATCTCACACAATCGACACAATATACATATTTCAAACCATTTGTGACCTCAACCTGGCAACCTACAACCCAGTTGCGCATAATTTCTGCGCAGGTAGTAGACGCGCCGGGAAGTTGGATCTAGAATCAACATAGAAGGAGAAGAGTCAGGTGGTTGTGCTCCGGCGAAGAAAAAAAAAAAATATTCGTGTAAATTTAACAACAGCTGGACGGAAGTATTTAATTTCTTGTCTCGAAGCCATGCAAACAACGCCCACGCCTTTTGCAAAATGTGTCGCACTGATTTTAATATCGGACACAGTGGGAAAAATGACATATCTCAGCATATTAAATCAGAAACTACTACTAAAATACAACAACAACATAAGGACAAATTTTGTCATTTATTATATTTGTTTAGCCGTATTCAGTTGTCATTGTTCTCCTTTTGAGAAAAAAATATTTGACTAGGCGGTGTGTGTATTTTTTGTCTGTTACATGTTGTGCATAACAATTAAATATGTTTCTATAAAATAAACATGGCCAATTTTTTTTTTTTTTTTTTGGACAAAAATTGTGTATGAACTCTCATAATATATCAAAGTGACCTTTGGGCCTCGGTTAAAATTAAAACATGCATCTTGCATTGTTTTGGTTGTGCTTGCTTTGGCTCTGCTCCTCTGGGTGGATAAATGTGATTTGGAACATCTTTTAAGAGCAGACAGACAAATAAATAACTGTTTCTTTGATTTTACAATCTGTGATTTTCTGGAGGTTTACGTTTGAATAATCCATCTTAAATTTTTCTAGTTTCTTGTCACAAACCGTCATGTTTTTGAAATTAATTCACTAATAAAGATACTTGAAAAACAAAATAAAATTTTCATCACTGTCATACCATAACAATAAAACAAGCCAAGGTCCATCAGTCTTTGTCCAGATTTAATGCCAAGTCCTTAAACAAACCTGTTCTTAGTGCTTTAAAGGTTTTAGAGAACTCAATAGACATAGCCTATACATTTTCATTTCAAGTTTGAATCTCAAAAAAGAAGCTTGCATTTAGAAAATGTAATACCTAGCTAACAGAAAAATAGATTTACAATTTTCAGATTCATTGAATCCAAAAATTACATTTGTATTGCATGTAATTTCAAAATGATGATTTAGCCTATAATGTGTGATAAAATCAAGAACGTCACACCAAAAATTCCAAAATAATTGTAAACAAGTTTGGGGTTTCTCTAAACAATGCTTTCATCTTCACTTTACTGCCACCCACAGTACGGGCGAATGACGTAGGTATGCAATTTCCCGCGAAATCCGTCCCGCTAAAATATAGGCTAAATAGCTATTGTTATAGATTTAACAAAGTGTATGTGGGTAAAACAAAAGCATAGTTTAGAAGATTAATTTTGCACATTTCGATTAAAAATATTTTTAATAAAAAGTTGCATAAAAGCCTACAATTTGAACAAAACTGGAACTCCTTTATGAGCTTATAGGCAATTCAAATTCGCCTTGTGAAGGTGAAGCGCACCACTACTCAAGTTATGCATTATGTAGCCTATTATGAAATGGATTATTCAAATACTCTGGGATGCACCACAGTCTTGCAAAACTGTCCTGTATGAGACGCTGTCTCACACTGACTGTCAATTTACGGTGCACAATCTTATTCTAGTAGTCATATAAGAAAGGTTGTCTCAATCACAGTAACTGTGAGTAAATTCAACACAAATACTGGACATCCAATTAATATCTTGCATTGTGTAAATAAATAATAAATAGGCTAATTAATAGTTTGTAACTGTCTGAGCCTGACCAGAGCATATTTCTGAATGTCTGGACGATATAGAAATATTTATTATTATTAAAATTATTTGTTATTATTATTAATATTATTAAAATATTTGTTTTATAGAAATATTTTCTAAAGTGAGAACTAAGCGCATATGGGTAGCCTACTTTTATAAATTACAGAGCTCAAAAGTACTGCAAAGAAAAAATAACATGTCTTTGAGTTAGGATAAATGTCCAGACTGGAGGTGGCACTGGATACTTTACTGGAGTCCTGTTTTGGGCCCCTCCTCCAGCTTTACAAGGCAGCGGGACACGCCGCAGGATTCGGCACAAAGTCCGAGTCACTTGCTGCACACATGACGGGCATCACAACAAGACACCAGCGAACACGCGGCGGATACGACTTGGAACCCGCCCAAGAAAACAGAGAAAACGTGGATTTTATCGAGAAGAAACTATCGTATTAAATCTTTACAAGAAGGGCGGTGATCCAAGACAGGTGTCAAAGCGCGTCGCAGTCATCTGCTAATAATTTGTGCGCTCTTGTGTTGTGGTTGTTGCGCGACGATCGACGAATGAGTTTCTGCCCCAAGAAACGCAAATCTCTGTTGAATTACCCACTGCAATAACACCAGCCGTTATTCATGCTTCGTTTACCGAGTCATACTACAAGAGGAAATTGCAACCTAAGTTTGCCCAGCGCCTGCTTTGAAGTAGGCTGTAGCTGTAATTCATTTATAGGCACCACGTGAGTGGGATGAAACGACCATTAAGTGGGCACACCCGCTGGATATGATACCTAACACACTCAGAAACTTCAGCCAGAGCATCGGACCACTTTGACTCCTGGTACAGCGCCTGGGATTGGCATTTAATTCTCACTGAATGACTGAAGCGCTGAAGAACCGTGCGCTTCTGCAAAAGGACACGCAACCAGAGGAGACCCCAGTCAGAATGATGTTGTTTTTAATCTGAGTGCATTGGACTTTTTGTGTTTTTAGTTGCAGACAGTTTGATTTGCACCTCTTTGGTTAGACTTTTAAAGAGTTTCAGCTGCTATCACCGATCCCGATGAGAATGATGGCAGTATTATGGGATGACCCTTTCACGTTGTTTTGGAGACGGACTCTAATTTATTCTCTTCTGGTGCTCTTGATGAGCGGAGCGCGCACCTTTGGAGATGAAAACTTTAATGGAGAGGTAATTATTATTATTAACAAATGATCAATGTACTGCACATTTTTATATCAAAAATCATGTTATAGAATTCAGTAGCGTTTAAAGTTTGAAAACTTGTTTTGGTCACTACTATTTAGTGCTGTCAAACGATTAATCGCATCCAAAATAAATACGTTTTTGTTTGCCTAATATGTGTTTGTTCTGTGTATGTTTATTATGTATATAAAAATATACACATGCATGTGTATATATTTGAGAAAAATATGTTAAATTTGTATATATAATATAAATCATATGAATATAAATATATACATGTAAATACATATACTATATGTGCATGTGTTTATATATACATAATAAATACACACAGCACACACACATATGTAAAAAAAAAAACATTTGATGTTGATTTTACTGCTCATTCTCTCTATTGAATATGTTTGATACAAGTGTATGCTATATATTTGGTGTGTTTCTCATTTAGGTTTAATGCACTGTCTCAGAGTCTCAGGTCTGGTTTTTATATGACAGCTGATTTCATCTGAATGCTTGTAACTCAGCATGTGAATGGCTGTAATATCCGAGAGCAAATTAGAAAGTTGTTATTTAGCTTTTCACTAAACTTTCTGAATCACCAACATTCTTACCTTTTTAAATTCTTGTAGCCAAACTTTGGGATGTTTTTAGTTTGAAGCGGTAGGAGGTATGAAGAGTTTGTAGTCTGTGTGGTTTGAGGTTTGTTAGTGGTGTGTCACCCCACGTATGCAGTGCTGCAGTGGCCCAAACCATGTCATTGGTGGTCTGGCACTCTGCAAAGAGACTGACAGAAGCCAAACATCTAAACTGTCTCTCTGAATTGATCATTTTACTCATCAGATTCACAAATCTGGCAGGGAGCCTCATATTGATCCTTTCAGGTATCTGTTGCCTTCTCAAACATTTACATCAGTCCTGACCCAAATTAACCTGAATGATCGGGAATAAAAATAAAACTAGATGAGCTCCTCTGGGTTGGAAGTAACATTGACCTCAGATTGGGCAGTTGTAATCTGCAGTTCCCACACACATGGCTATCATATCGGCTATACTATCACCCAGCAACTTTCAGATATAAAGCCATCTTAAAAAGAACACTGTACCTTTAAGGTACTAATATGCACCTACCTTTTGAAAAGGTACCTTTTTTTCTGAGGGTGTACTGCACTCTTTGAACACTTCAATTCAGTTTATTAATCTAAAAGTGCACTTCTTGAAAGATCTGGGCTTCTGCATCACTGTCCTGATCTCTGGACTGGGCTTATATGGTAATATAGACTTCTCTAAACCTACAGCTGTCCCAAACCCTTTTAGAAAGAAGCAGCTTATCTCAGTAATTCTACCAGTCACAAATGTTGAATGACAGCAGATAGGTCTGCACATGCCACAGTGGTAGATGGATTTTTGGGGGATTATGTGTTAAAGCTGTACGACCCACTGATTTGGGTGTGTGGTGAGACAACTGTGGGGACAAAGGCTCAAATGCAGTTATAGAAAAGTATAGTATGCATGCATTCCATTTTCTACAGAATATCAGCTTCAAAGGTTGTGATTATGAAGTTGACCGACCCTCTATCTAGTGCTTAACGTCCATGTTTTAAAAAAGAAAAACATTGTTCTGGACCTACTTCCATTAATTCATTAAGAATTTAGTATGTTTTGCCTACAATTTGAGATTCACGATTAAGAACATGAATATTAAAAAAACTGGGTCTCATTCAAAATGCATGCACTATTTGTCTTTAGAAGCACAAGGGAACTCAGGAGATGAATGTCAGAATAAGGTTAAAAACAAGTTCATGAATTTAGAGTTTTCTAAATGAGCGACCACGTGCCTAAGGTTAGTCGTTTGCATAAAACACGCCCAAGCTTTCTCCATATAAGGGGTTTCCACACAACCTTTCTTTAACAGCCGTCCATCACTACTGTGAGCAAACATATGACACTCCTGCCTGAGAGAGCTTATGCAGCAAGATCCTCAAGCAATGCCAAGTGTATCACCCTCAAAACCAGTTCAAACTGGTTTTATTTTAGTGTATTTTAAAATGTTATTTATTTCTGTGATGGCGAAGCTGAATTTTCAGAAGCCAGAGCAGCAGTCGTCATCTTGTCCTTCTTCTTCTTCTTCTTTTTCTTCTTTGTCTTCTTCTTCTCCTCCTTTTTCTTCTTCTCCTCCTCCTTCTTCTAAATGTTGCAAACAGTTTTTGTTGCTTAATATTTTTGTGAAAACCATAATTGGTTCAATAAACATCATTTATTTGAAAGTCATTTGTAATATTCTGAATGTCTTTACTGTCACTTTAGATCAATTTGATGTGTCCTTGATGAATATTTTTTTTTAGCTTTTAGCTCACAGTTTTCTCAAAAAATATGAAGCTGCACAACTCCTTGAGCACCAAGTCAGCGTTTTAGAATGATTTCTGAAGGATCATGTGACACTGAAATAAATTAGGTTTTAAAATATAATTGCAGACAAATTTGTGTAAGTGAATGAGACCCAGTGAGTGAGCAGTAAAAAAAGTCTTGATTGTAGAATTATATGTTTTGGATGATCCCTTTGGAATGACAAAAAGTGCAAACTCAAAGCTTGTGCCAGTTCACCCATAGCACAAACAATGCAGACGCTTGAGTGAAGACAGGGAGTGTTGTGAATTTCTGTGTCAGTGTTGCTCAGAGAGCCTTTTGTCGCACAGTTCTTTACAATACAATACTTCATAGAACAGCATTTGCTTTCTCGAACAAAGATATGATTTGAAAGTGGTGTCTTATGAACGCGTACTTCCTGGAGGAGGGATTGGCAACAGAGTTGCTTTTGGGCTGTTGTCTTGGCCTTCACTGATAGTCTTCCTTTTCAGATAGCTTTATCTTGGCATTTCAAACAGACTCATTTCTAGATATACCATGTGTATAAAGGAGAACTATCATCAGGCATGTTTAACTAGCTGCTGCACAGACGGTGTAGAGGTGTTGGCTTGATCTTCTGTGCTGCATGTGATCGCTGAGTGTAACAGCTGTTTTCTAAATAGGCCACAAACAGAAACAGTTAAGAGATGTTTAGGACTGCAGGGCTCTCAAGCAGCTGAGGCGCAACAATGAGACTTCTTGTGTTCAGCTGACTGTGTTCAGAGGTGCGGGGAGATAGAGAGACAGGAAGAGCTCGTGGAGCAGGTAGAGGAGGGGGTTTATGAGGACTGTACTTCGTAGGGAGCCGACTGTATCACTTCCTGCAACCTTATCTCTATCCTGCATTTAACCCCTGGAGTCCTGCTTTTCCCTTATGTTTTTAATCTGCCCTCTGTATCCATGGAATGTAGCATCCTTGTGATTTCCCACAAAATCGTGGCGAGCTGTTTGTGTGGGGTCTGGGCTGCCTCACTGTGACTGAGAGGGATAATGAGATGTGATTGGACCGTGGAGCCGCAATAACTGCTAATTGTGTCCATGTCTCAGTGGATGACTTGTACTTCTGACTGGTAGGTCTATTTCCTCTCTTATTAAGAACCAGGGCCACATTCACCAGCCCAATTACTGCAAGTTCATAAGGGGATTGAGCCAGATTCACTAGGCCTGCCTTGCTGTCTACTGTACATAGGCAGCTGCTTTATGCACACAGAAATGGACCATCATAAGTGATTTGGAACGCTCTTTAGGCAGCAGCTCTGAATGCCATACAAATAATACTCCTTATGTGAAACATGTGGCAGATGTGAAAATTGATGGAAAATCCAATGGAGTTTGGTGCATGTTGCCCAAAAAAAAGCATACACATTTGGTAAAATAGAGCATTTGATTGAATTTTTTAAAGAATTATTTTTAGTATTTAATGAAATATATTTATAAAAATTATACTATAACATATTATCACAGTTATTTTGCAACATCTTCCTCAGTGCATTATGGCATTGTCCTCTTGAGACCTTTGATGCTGATAAATTAAAAATAAAATTGTTAAATTAAAATTAGTTGAATTTTGATGTTATAGCCAATATTAAAATTGATTTTTTTGTAAAATATAAAAAATATAATAATTAAATGCTTTAAATACTCTTATTAATCATAACCAGTGTTGTTTTAGAATCTTTTTTAGATACTGTATTCTTTAATTTTAAATTATTCAATTGTCCATTTTAATTTTGTCTTATGTTTTTGTCATTTTCTTTTAGTACTTATAATGTCTGTGTAGTTTTTATTTTTTAACTAAATTTTTAGTACATCAAGCAAACTAAATTAAAATGAGAAATGTTTATTAAAAATATATTTATTTATATTATTTTATTGTAGTCCAGTTATATTGTTTATTTTATTTCAAGTATCTACTGAATTTATTTTGTGGTTATAACTGTTTAATACTTTTAATTCTATATTGGCCTATAGTTGTTCAATATTAACCAACATGTTAAAAAAAACAAAAAACACTAATATTGGCCGATAACTGATATGGCACAGGTATACTGTGTATCCCTATTTAAAATGTCTTTTGGTGATACTTACACCTCTTTCCGAGAACTCCTTATTTGATTGTCTATTTAATTTAGTTTGGCGTTGCTGTTCTCATTGATTAAGGTTATTGATTTACACAGCTGGAAAATGAAACTGACAGCTGATTGATGTGCTTTGTCCTTTGACCTTGCTTTGAGTCTCATTACCCAACTGCCTGCTATTAAGGATATAGCCTAAATATATTTTTAAAATCTATTTATTTTATTTTCTGGAGTGACACAGCACCCTGTGGCCCAGTAAACTGGATGTGCAGAGCTGAGAGAGAAGACCAATGGAGTTTAAATGAAATTTGTCATTGCATTAATCCCCAAACCAGTTACCTGAGATATCAGAGCCAGAATCACGTTTGAAACGCCAAAAGCCCAGTCTGCCTTAACTTATTTCACTCCTCCCCTCCTCCATCATGTTCTGTTTTCCTGTCTTCCTCTTAATCTTTTTCACTTGATCTGATTCGCTCGCTCCCTCTTCCCTCTCACTTAATGACCACAAAATGGCACGCACCCAAAGCCCAGGAATAATAGCGCTCTCTAGTCGTTAGATTCTTTGCTGACATTGTTCGGGACACACACACACTCTCTCACACACACTAAACCCAAGTATTTTCACAACGCGCTGTGAATCACAGGTTCCTGGAGGACGTGCTGTTGGCAGCGGCTCTCAAGGTCCCGTCGAGCCAGCGCTGGCACAGGGGCTGATGGGAGAGAAGGATGGCTCTCCTTGCCTCTGTTCTCTGCAAAGCCTTACTCTGTATGCATGACATGGGATGTTGTGGTGCTGGAATGGATGCTGAAACACTTTAGGCTTTAAAAGCGGGTCTTTGTTTATCTCATCCATTTCTACGGCCTACAACAAATGATTCCAGGTGCCCTTGACCTAAAGAAAGAGCATATAAAGCATGAAAGCAATAATGTTATTGTCCTTTATGAGCCAGTAAGCAGAACACTAGGGTAATGTCTTAGTGGGAGTACACACACCTCCCACGTCTCGCCTGCTAAAAGCCCCAGGGCTCCGGGTGACTGAAAGTGAGGCAGTCTTATCTGTGGGGGTAAGGTGAGTCCTGCCCTGCACAACCCTTAAGCACTTCCCTCTCTCACAGCCTCATGGGAGACACAAAGAGGATTGTGTTTAGGGAGAGTAAAAAAGCTGGGATTGTTGGATTTGGTGTGGAAATAAAGAGTAGTTGACAAATGATATGGAAATGACACTTTTTATGTCATAAACGTAAATGATTGTGGAAAAAGAATAGATTTTAGATGCTGTGGCTGCCAATTCTTTTAATTTGTTTTATTTTTTTGTGTAGTTCATTGTTATATTTCAACATAATTGTTGTTTGTTAAAAAAAAATCCTATTAGTCTCTTAAAAACTGCATGAAAAAAAAAATTCAAATGATTTTCAAAGTAAAAGCTGTGATTGCACCACCAAACGGTACCAACGTGATGCTAGAGTTGTTATTATTTGTTAGTGCATTGCTATACATTTGCTAAGGTTTTCTGAATGTTTTTAACATGTTGCTATACAGTTTCTAGGGTAGATTGCTAGTTGCTAGGTGGTTGTTTACTAGCCCAAGTTCAAAAAGCCCACGCCCAAATCTCTTTTATTGTGGTTATTAGATCAAGTCCTGTTGTGCTTTTTTTTTTCTGATAAAAATTGCTATTGTAATTTAAAGTGAATGTGTCTGTGTGTGTGCGTGTTTTAAGTAGTGCTGCTTGGACAAAAAATGTGTGATTATATATCAATATGACTTTGTAATAATAATAATAATAATAGTAATAATGACAATAATAATTATATTGCCTTATTATGCCATTTATACTAAACAAGAGTAGTTTAATCACTAAATAAATCAAAATGAGAAATATTACTATTGTAATATGTACTGTAAATAAAAAGGAATTTAAAGTGCCCCTATTATGCCATTTTTAAGGTTGCTAATATTGTTTTATGAGTCTCCTAAAACAGGTTTACATG
>JAUZSZ010000095.1:36850606-36865639 GCA_034780575.1 Labeobarbus marequensis | reverse complement strand
AGAGTTGGTTGGTTTGCTTGCTTCAAACTAGTGGTGCCAGAATCTAATTTACGATGCTGCGTTTCCTTGGTCTCTCTCTGTCCCTGGAATGTCAGCTTCTCAGGTTTCAATGTTCTGATCGCATCTGAAATTTGTCTGATTCGGTCCCTGATACTCTACACATTTATAATTTTGTTCAGTGTATGTACTTAAGTAAATCAACTCTAAAGTTCAGCTAATTACTTTTAATATAAATTTTTTATTAATTTTTTATTAAACTTTTTAATAAATTTATTAAAAACTTTTAATATAATATAAAATTAACAAATATTTTTATGGTTGGTTTTAGTTTCAGTTTTAGATAACTATAATAAAACTGTGTTAAAGTGTACTTATTTTTCACAATGGTCAGAACAGAAACAAAGTACAAACTGAGTCTGTTTTCACGCTAAAAAAATTTGGTGTGGACCACAGTCAGTTTGAGTTCGATTTGATTCTTCCAAAAGTGGTTTTGAGGAACTTGTGTGCACTGGAAAGTGGAGGCCTGGGGTCTGGTGTAGTCATAGTTCAAAGTTGGTATGAAAGCAATTCAGCCTAGTTTGTGAACCAATATTGATAAAACAATTTGCCTATTGTAGTGTAATAATGCTTTTCCCATCGCTGCCTTCCGTGAACATAATGGGGAGAAATGGATCTGTGGGGATCAAACACAGCTGTGTCCCATACAATCCAAGCAGAGTGTAAAAACAGAATTAAAGTCAAAATGATGCATTATTTGCAAACCAATTTTACTTCTATAAAGTGATGCATTTATTGAAACAATGAGGAAATAATGGTAGGGCAGGACTTGACTGGATTGTTAGAAGTCTTCCATCCTACCCTACATAATCCATACTAGAGTTTTGAATCAATTTTGGGACTACTTTCTTTCCTGAAACACCTGCCAGCACTCATAGGTTGAATTAGTTTTAGTGATGTCAACTAAAAAGGAAAGTAATTTCAGTCTCATTTTGATTATAGGTCACAAAGACAAACTTTTTTCTTTGGAATAGCATGCACAGATGAGCTGTTTAGATCAGGAAGATTTATTAAGATAATAAAGTGAGTCCATTTTGATTTCATGCCACTTTAAAGTGAACATCATCTCAGCACTGAGCAAGAACTAACAGTGGGAACCCTTTTCCCAACTTATCCTTGAACACTCCAAACTCTCCTCTTCACTCATGTCCTATTTACTTAGTCAGCTAAATACATCTGCACTTCCTTATCTTCTGCAAGACCAGTAGCGATTTTGTTTAATGTGTGCACTTAACTGCAGCAGATGTAATGTTCTAGTTGATACGCAGTATATCATGTGTGTTATGCCAGAGTGCCCATAAAATGCAGCTTTGATCTCCTAGAGTGAATGAAGATTAATAAGCTGATGTATCAGACATTCTTTACTAGTGACCTCAGTATATCAGCTCATTGCTGACCATCAGCTCTCTCTTATACCACAGCCTGTGATATTTAATATGTGTCTTCCCATAGGTAATGATCTGTTCCTGGTAGCTGTACATGAGCTGGGCCATGCCCTTGGACTGGAACACTCCAACAATCCTTTGGCTATTATGGCTCCTTTCTACCAGTGGATGGACACTGAAAACTTTGAGCTGCCTGAGGATGATCTCCGTGGCGTACAGCAGATTTATGGTAACCTCATGCTTGAGATGTCTTAAACATGGCATTGCTGATCATATCCCTGATCTGTGGAAGCAGATTTCCACCTCGGAATGACAAAATAAAATAGAGATTTTTCTCTCACAATTCTGACTTTTTCTTGCAATTCTAAATTTATATCTCGAATCTAGAATATTTCATGAAAATCTGCAAGATATAAACTTGAAATTCTGAGAATAAAAGTCAGAAATGTGAGAGATTAAACAAGTAAATTGTGGTATGTCCAATAATTTTTTTTTGTATTCCTTGGTGGAAGCAAGTTGTATTTCTTAGAACTGCGAGTTTATATCTTACAATTCAATACTTTTTTTTTTTTTTTTTTTTTTTTGCAATTCTGATTCATAGAAACTTGCAAAAAAATAAGATAAAATATAAAAGCTAAATGCAACCTTGCAAAATGCAAAACGTCTGAATTGTGAGAAATATAAATTGTAAGGGGGGAAAAATGTAAATTGAAAGAGAAGTCAAATACTGTTTTTATATTTGTTTTTTTGGTCAGAATTGTGAAAATAAGCCTTCATACTGATCAATTGTGCAGTTTAAAACAGAAGAACTGTTTAGTTGAAGTTATGGAATAACGTTTAGTGCATTGAGGCAATCGGCAACATTTGTTCAGGCCTGGTGCATTTAATTTCCGGATTCTGTTATGTGTTGTTCTCCTTATCATCAGCCTATGAGTAAGAAGTGCAGAAAATGTTTATAGGCACTTTATAGATATACAGCTTTAGATTACGTTTTGTTAGCTGTTAGTTTCCTGGTTCAGTCTGGACCAGAGTTACTGTAAACATGTGGTGTTGTGAAATTTTGTTTGTTTGTTTGTTTAGAGTAAGTAGTTTAAGTGGTGTTCAAGCTTATGGTGTAAGGTTTCTAATATTTGTGACCCTGGACCACAAAACCAGTCATAAGTGTCAATTTTTCAAAATTGAGATTTATGCATCATCTGATGTATAAATTATACATCAAAGCTGAATAAATAAGCTTTCCACAGATGTATGGTTTGTTAGGATAGGACAATATTTAATATTTACATAGTTTTGCATGAGGGAGTTTCAGCTGTGGGGAGAACTGCAGGCATCATTCCCACTTTAGAAGCAAGTTATTTTGGTTATGTCATGGCAAATTCATTAATAATTTCACTTATTTTTGGTGTTTGTGAAGGCCAGCATCACTATTATTGCTCATACATTAAAAATAGAAGAAAATATTTTACATTTTGCATACAGAAAATGAAGCCTAGTTTTAGGACCATTAGCATTTAGAGTTTTGTGACATTTGTTTTCATGACAAATAAGCACACTTTTCCCCAAATTCTCATTATTGTAATGGTTACTTTTTATTTTTCCCCCCCATTAATTCTCAGTGGTGTCTTTCTATATTATCATTACGCATTGCATTAATTAATGACTGTAATACTATACAATTTTTTAAAATTGAAATCTATATAAGACCGTACAACAAATACTACGGTGTCATTTAAAAATGGTAGAAATAATGGTAGAAATATTAGTAGAAATACCAATTTACTTATACCAGTACCAATACAGAAATACCAGTTTAAATCTACATAAAGACAATACAACAAAAGCTACCATGTCGTTTAAAAATTGTGGAAATAATGGTAGAAATATTGGTAGAAATACCAATTTACCAATACCAATATCAATACCCATACAGAAATACCAATTTAAATCTACATAAAGACAGCACAACAAATACTACTATCTCATTTAAAAATGGTAGAAATAATGGTAGAAATATTGGTAGAAATACCAATTTACCGGTATCAATACACATACAGAAATACCAATTTAAATCTACATAAAGAAAGCACAGCAAATACTACGTGCCATTTAAAAATGGTAAAAATATTATAATTAAAATAAATATTTTATTTATTTATTTACTTACTTATGGCAATTGTAAGAGGAAATAATGTCAAATTATTAATGATCAGCAAATAGGCTTCATTTATTTTAATCAAAATATATTTTCTTATTTTGTGGGATGAAATGTGACCTGGACATGTTCTTGATGTTTTGTAAAATTGGCATAAAATCTAGTTCTCCATATTATACTTATCATAGACTGAACTAAGAGGTTGCCACAATGCTGTTCTATTATTTTTACAAAATTTGAAAGTAATTTGTATTTGTTGGTTTTTTGCAGGACCCCCTAGCAGTTCTCCGACTCAGGCCCTCCCCACTGTGACCCCCCGGCGACCAGCCCATCCAGACCCCAGGGCACCTCCTAAGAACCCTCCCGGAGCGCCCCCTCGCCGGCCGGACAGGCCTCGCACTACTGATCGCCCAGATCACTACGGCCCAAACATCTGTGAGGGCAATTTTGACACAGTCACCATGCTCAGGGGGGAAATGTTTGTTTTTAAGGTGAGCTAAAGACCCTGCATATCCACAAGCTTTTTTCTGCCTTATGGTAATGAGAATTACATTTAAAATGTTCTTTATAGTAATAAAATCGCTAAGTCTAAAATTGCATTTTCTTTATGCAAAATAGAATTTTACTTTTTCCCCATTGGATTTAGGATGCAATATGTCCCAGGCATGTTTTTGACAGGCTTCATGAGATTCACTTAGCCACTGTAGTGCGCTCTGAATCAGATCAGGTCAAGCGCTGAACAATAACACTGCACGTTTCCAGGTGAAAGCCCTGACATGCAGGTGGAGGCCTGCTGAGGTCAACCTGCTCTCAGTCAGGCTTTGTTAGGCAATGGGCCTTACAAACCCCAGTGCTGGTCTTTGTTACGGGGCAGAGCTCCATAAAGAGGAAAGGAGTCATGTATTTGAAGTCTGGAGTTGATCAGGAGATATATCAGACTTTATCTGCTTTGTGCCATTTGCAGTTTTGTGGTCACGTCATTGATTTGTTCCTGCATGAAAGAAGTGCTCTCTGTGGCAGAGTGTCTTTAATTCCTCTCTCTCTTTATCTGGAAAAACACTGGCCACATCATATGATCTTTCACTTTCTTTCCATTAGATGAAAAGGCTTTAATCATGCTGTTGGAGAAATTAGAAGGAATGTACAGTATCTGAAAGAACGAAAAGATGTTTTTTTTACTTGGAAATGCTTGAAAAAAACATACTACAGTTATTTTAAAATCTTCGTGATGTCATTTAGCAAATATATCAGTGCCAGATTTAACTTTACTGCAGATAGATATCTAGGGACCAAATAGCATGGATACTTGGGGATGGGTTGACCTTACTGGACAAGCACAGTTTGTTGGCAAATATTCATGCGTTTTTGTTACAGGTGTTACTGTTTAACCGGCCACAGTAGTTAAGTTATCCATTGGACAACAATCTGATGCCCTTGAGTGAAGGACCACCCAACACTAATCTGCATTTCTCATGCTTAAAAAGGCAGGTTTCTGAAATAAGGCCATTCCCCATGTAACACAGTCCTACAAGTTTCCTAATGCAGGTTGTGTTCCTCCATGCAACAAAAAGGAGGATGTGTGTGTGCACGTGTGTCTGTTTGTGATGAGGTGTTGGGGTTGAGGAGTGTGTAGGGAGAAGGCAGGATAAATTTAGAGTGTGTTGGCCGCATACCCGGCTCTGGTTTTAATTTGGGCTTGGTTTGGAACAAACTGAAGGTCCTGGTGGAAAGCCAGAAGTGTAAAGGATACAATGAGCATATGTATGTACATGTACCTGATGGGTTTGTCTTTACCTGTATACACAATTTGTTTGTGTTTGCAAGCATTACTACAACTGCAGCTCATGTTATGGGTCAGGCGTCCTAAATATTTAACTTAAGTGCATAACTTGTCTGTTGAAGACAAAAGATATTTTGAAGAATGCTGGTAACCAAACAGTTGATGGTAACCAGTGACTTTCATGGAGAATTGTAGGGCAGGCTGTAGGCCTAGAAGACTGAGAAAATTTCTTGGTCTGGAGGAGAACCAGCAATCCTCCTATTCTTAGCAGTGTGCATGTCAGCTGAGGGTTTTGGGACTGCTAATAAACCTGACCACCATTAGGAGAGAAATATACAACCATTATCATGTGGTCTCTGATTCATCTCTTATTGCCTCCTCAGGGCCGCTGGTTCTGGAGAGTGAGGAGGAACAGAGTGCTGGATAACTACCCAATGCCTATCGGACACTTCTGGAGGGGTCTGCCGGGAGACATTGACGCTGCATATGAAAGGCATGATGGCCGATTTGTGTTTTTCAAAGGTATTTTCCCTTTCCAACTGCACTTGAAAACTGATATAGCTCTGTGCTGTTAAAAGTTAATATAGACCATATAAGTGCTATATTCATGAGAGAAATTATTACCCAGGCTGGCAGAATTACATCACATTGAAGTGCTTTTTACATTAGAACAAACCATTGATTTTGACGTTTGTCATTTAGTACAGGAAGTGCCCTTGATTTCCCTCAGCTACTTATGTGTTAGTCTGATGGATTTTACAGGTAGAGTTTTAGAGACATGACTTTTTGGTTTATATATGGGTTTGAGGTAAATGGACAAAATTAAATTTTGGAGCTGTATAATTCTGAAGGTTGGCCATAAATGTTGCAAAGGAAACAAAAATGCTTTAACTCGTATTTGCTTTGCTTCAATCAGGACTCAACTACAAATTTTTGCTGTTTTTTATTATTATTATTATTATTTCTAGCTGTTGAAAATTATTGTTTTTTAAATTAACATTTTTAGCATTTTGCATGATGTAAAAATTACATTTATTTATTTATTTTATTTATTTATTTATTTATTTTTTTTAGTGGGGCCAGTGAAAAAGTTAGCAGTTCTCTGACCCACCACCAAAAATAATAACAGACTTTATTTTTAGCATTTATTTATTTATTTATTTTTGGTTATTTTTTCCTTTTTTTTCATTAAAAGTTTTCTTATAGCCCCATTATACCTATAAATACATACACATACTTTGCTGTCTGCTCGGTTTGTCATATGATGCAAACATTACTGATTGGTTTATAATTTTGAATCCATTCTTATTGGGGTTTCTGGAACTATTAAAAGTACAGTTTCAGAGACATATCTTTTTGGTTTATATATATGGGTTTAAGGTGAATGGACAATTTATTTTTGGAGCTGTATAATTCTGGAGATTGGCCATAAATTTTGTAAAGGAAGCAAAACTCAGTGAATGCTTTAACTCCTATTTGCTTCACTTCAGTCAGGACTTGATAAGAAGTTTTGCTGTTTATTTAATTATTATTATTTTCATCTACTGAAAATTATTTATTTTAGCATTTAATTTTTTTTTTTCATGAAAAGTTTTCTTAATGAAAAATGTTCTATTACCAAAATTAATTTATTTTTAGAATTTTAAATTTTTGTCAGATGTTTTATTTTTAGTTTTCTTAATGTAAGCCAAATGTTACTTTATTTTTTATGATTTTTTTTTAAAGAACACAATAATGTAACTCCATTACACCTATGAATTTATAAACATGCTTTGTTTTTTGCCTAATCCATTCTTACTGGGGCTTCCAGAACTTTTACAGGTCATAATTACGATTTCAACAACATCCATGCTACTATCCAGCTAGATAACTGTACCTTGGTGTCATGTTTAAATCAGCCCAATTTATAAAAGGAAACCAAATGTTTAAATTTCCAAATCATAAAACTACATGAACAGTGTCAATGAATGGCTCTGGTGCAAAAATCGACTGGCCCAAAACTCGGTCATGGGCCACTCTCATTATTAAGCCTTGCCAGCAGATTGAGATCAAAAACTGCTCAAACCACAGTGAGGTTTCCCACATTAGTTATACATATCAACACCCTGCACCCCTGAAACAGACATCTAATAACCTCCTGGTGAAGATTTCTGTGAAGATGAATGTATATTTGTTGGACTTGAGGAAAGCTGGCTCCCATAATGACACTGTGTATAGCAAGTGATGTCATTGGCAAGACCCTTTAAAATTGGGATTTCTGCCATAGAAGAAAACCAGGAGACCAAAAATCTCGGGAGAGCAACATCTGTTCTTAGTGAGGTGAGGCCATTGCGTCAGCTAGTGGTTCTACCAGATGCTGACAGCAACGGTTGGACTTGGACATGGGCCCACTGAATCAAACGGGTCCATGAGGATGGTGCCTCACTGTCTGCCATACTGTAAAATAATAAAAGCTCAAGCTTATCCCAGTGTTTCTGTAACGGCTCCATGCGATGCTTTGTCGTCACTTTACCCGCTAAAATGTGGGATTCGAGCCAAACCAGCATTGTTGGTGCATCTCTTGCAGTGCAGTTATTTGTGTTATAACAGAGAGTAAACACAAACCTGTGGTTGAGTTTTGGAGTTTATGTTACTGTGCCAAAGGTTGGAAAGTCCCTGTACATGCACCATGAAATTCTGTTGCCAATTGAGTGTTGCTGCCTCCTCCTTCTTGACTTTTCTGCTTCCTTGCCATTGTTTTCAACCTCTGTTCTCTTTCTTGATGTCCATTTTTGAACTTTTGAGGGTTTTTTTAAAACTGCTTCCTTGTCATTAGCTGATAAGGATTTTTTCAACGGATGGCTGATATATAAACCTGTAACAAAAGGATTCAGATTTCAAAGGCCACGCCTTTAAAGTCAGAGATGGTCAAACCAAGCGTTGCTAAAGGAATAGTTCACCCCAAAAAGAAAATTGTCGTCCAAACCTGTGTTTCCTCCTCCTCCTCTACTCAAAAGAAATTATTTTGAAGAATGATGGTAGCCACTGATTTCCATAGCATTTTTTTTTCTATGCTATGGAAGTCAGTTACTACTATTAACTATTTGGTTACCAACATTCTTCAAAATAACTTTTTTTGTGCTCAAAGAAACTCATACAGGTCTGGAACAACTTGAAGATGAATAAATGATAGGGGTGTAATGGTACACTAAGATGACGGTTCGGTACATACCTCGGTTTTGATGTCACGGTTCGGTATGATTTCGGTACAGCAGGGTGCAAAACTAAACATATTATTTTTCTTTTTTTAATTAAACAGTGGTTTACAGAACAAGTTGCTCTTTCTATAAATAAAAATTATAATTTTCTATAAAAAAAATTAATTCCGTTATAATTAAAATGTTCTTAGTGATAAAAATCTATCTCAGCTTATGCTTTAAACTACAGGGAGCCATTTTAAATTATTAGGCTACTATTAAAAACAGTCCCCAAACTTAAATTTAATTACTATTTATTTTTAAATATAATAATAATCAACACTGAACAATGCAGACATGTAAATTGCACATAATGCAGTTTTAAATGAACTTATAAATTATAAAAATTTCTATTTGTTGTTGAAATATATTCAGTTACACAGTGGCTGCCGTAAGATGTTTCCTAACAGATTAATTTAAACATACATTAAATAATTAAGACATCACTAACAGGTATATTAAGTTATATTGAGTATATAGTCTAATATTTCTCCTCTCTAGATTTCATTTCTCTAGCGAACTAACGAGCTGTGGGCGCTGATGATTTGCCTGAGGTAAATGAAATGCTACGTGACATTTTGTTTACAAGCTGTTTTACTGATGTCTTTCCGCAGTTGAAACACTGATTGAGCTATTACATGAAGCATGAGATGTTCATTTATGTATATTTCGTGTTTACACTTATGATTACACTGCACGCATCTGTCTGTCTTGTGGCTTCGACGCGGCCACCGGAGCTGATCGCGGCCACTCTAATCAATGCTTGTGTTTATACCAGCCGCACCGCGGCATGTTTCTGAAGCGGCTCCCTGAAGCGTTATACAGTGATCTGTCATGCCACATCAAAGACTGTCAAAACAGCATTTATTATTTGAATTTCCTGGGGAAAAAATGCTGTATTTGTTCAGTACACAATACACATGCGTAGCGAACTGAAGGACCTGTCCCGAAAATTTTCAGTACGTGTACCGTTACACCCCTACTCTGATAAATTTATTTTTTCGGGGTTCATTAATAGAAAGTTCAGAAGAACAGCATTTATTTGAAACCGAAATCTTTTGTAATATTATAAATGTCTTTACTGTCACTTTTGATCAGTTTAATGCGTCCTTGCATTCTGAATATGATTAATTTCTCTTTTAAAAAAATACATGAAAGAAATCTTACCAACCCCCAAATTTTGGTAAATTGTTCTTCTGCTGATGTGCCAATTGTGCTTTTTTTCTATTATATTTCCCTTTTAAATAATCATACAGCCTACTAGTCACTGTTTCCTGGCCTTTCCCATAATCTCACAAAAGAATTAATCATTTTTCATCTTTGCTGTACGTCAATCTCTGAGTCCTAAAATATAGCTTCACCTGCACGGTTTTCCTTTCCTGACTCTCCTTGCTGCACAGGGTTTAATAATAGCACCATGTCCCCACAGAGCCAGAGAACCAGGCCAATGCAGTCCAAAGAGTCAGCTCCGCCCTCTTGTGGCAGGTGCATGTTATAACAAGTGTCTACAAGTGAGGGCATCAACCTGCAGGGGTCCTCGTGAAACAAGAAGAGAGAGAAAACAGAACTGGAACAAGTTAAAAAAATCCTTTAAACATCCAGTAGAGCGAAACTGAGCATGCTCAGTGCCTCTGTGCTTTTCAGATGTGTGTGCATGCAGGCAGAGGGAGACAGAGGGGTGTGTGATGGTTTGCTACTGAGCGGGAGTGGGAACGAGTCAGTAGGGACCAGAAACACGGGCTGAGCTCCAGTGGCATGGCAGGAAGAATGGAAGAAGGACAGTGAAGTGGATCCAGCCACCACCAGCCCATATAGGGATGCTGCTAACACTACTGTTCTATCTGCGAGTGAAAGGTACCGTTGTACACCATACACAGAGACAGAGAGAGAAAAATAGGATGAAAAGATCAACTGGAAGAAGAAATAAGACAAAATGGCTAAAGAGATGGGAAATAATTGCACTGTTTTGTTTTATATAATGGATTTTGTTCCTTAAAGGGATAGCTCACAGAAAATTACAGTTCTACCTTATGTTGTTTCTGTGTGAAACAAAAAAGGTGATGTTTAACAGAACGTCCAAGCTTCTCTTTTTTTCAATGACATGATTGGTGACCATTACTGTTAATGGCCATTCTCCTGGATTGTGCTGAAAATCTTTCAGGATTGAAATGGGGGTGAGTAAACAGAAAGAAACGCCATTTTGGGTAAACTATCCCTTTATTGGTACGGTAATGGTTGTGTATATTGGATGAAAGGGTTCTTTCACTCTTATCTTGCCCTCTCAGTCCTCCTGTCTCTCCCTCTCTCTCTCATTTGGTCCTTTATTTAACTGTCCTCTTTACAGAGAGTTTTCAGTTAGCTCATGGTCTGCTTTCACTGACGTAACATACCTTTAACAGTGACACAGTTTCTACATGACTGCAATATCAATTTTTGTAATTTCAGGTCTTGGATCTTTCACTCAGGTTGACAGGATCTATTTAATGCATCAAACATTTTGTATTTCTTCCCACTATGAACGTTCAGTAAGGGTTTCTGGTTGAGTTTACCTTTATTTCTCACCAAATTCTATGTAATCTGAAAGCTGTATTGACATATAGTGACTTATTGACATGTGGCAACATAACGTGTCCTCCTTTGCAACATTTGAGAGTGAGTTCCTTTGTGTTAAAATGTCTATTTATGGATTTGGTGTCTATTTTTAGCGCATAGCTCAATAATAGTTCCTCAGGGCTCTGTGTGCTGTCCGTTTTTGTTTCAAAGCAAAATGATGCTGACAGATTGGTAGTGTGTGCTGGAAGCTTAGTGCATTGTGTTTAGAAAAGACTGCTAAGGGTTGTGTACTGTAGTGGTTAAAGCTCAAGGTTAGTAATTAAAAAACCATAAGCCATCACTGTTATGCTCTTGATTGCAGCACTTAACCACAGTTTACTTGCCCATGCAAACCGTGACGCCGCAATGCTAGAGTGGTTGTTAGAGTTTTGATGTGTGGTTGCTAAGGTGTTCAAATGCCAGTGGTTTTAGTGTTTTTATTTGCTGTGCACAGATGTATAAACATGATCTGAAAAGTTGGTGTTCAGTCTGTCAATACACACGATTGACTGAGCCTGCTTGGTTATAAAAGCTGCCGTTTTATGTGTCTGTCTGCAGTTTTGTTCTATATACCATGTACAAGCAAAACAAAGTGCTTCAAATATAATGATTAACCTGTTTCCCCCCAAAATGGAACATTTTTCCAAACCTTTTTCTTTCTTTTCACAAAAGAAGATATTTTGAAGAATGTTGGTAAACAAGTGCTGGTAGCCATTGACTTCCATATTATTTTTCCCTACTATGGAAGTCAGTGGCTAACCAGTTTGGTTACCAACATTCTTCAAAATAACTTCTTTTGTGAAAGAAACTCATACAGGTGGAACAATGTGAGAGTGAGAAAATGATGACAAGATTTAATTTTTGAAATCTATCTCTTAATATTTTTGAAGAAACCATGATAACTTTTTTTCAGGATCCTTTGATGAATAGAAAGTTTAATAGAACAACATTTATTTGAAATATAATTTTGTAAAAATCAGTCAGTAACTTGATTTGAGGTTGCATTTACATTTGTAGCGGAGGAAAATTCATGCACAACAACATAAGGTCAAGTTCATAATGTTTTTTGAAGGCGACTTTTTATGTTTTGCCAGAGCTTTCACACATATTCTAGGTTGAGAAATTAGTTCCAGATTTGCACGTTTTCTTTTTTTCTGAGTCTATTTAACATTTCAAAGACTATACTGTGTGTACACTCAGCAGTGGGGTCTCATGGGAGTGTTGTTCTCTCAAGAGTGAAGCTTTTTTGTTTGCTTGATTATCTAAAACTGCTTTATTCTGTGAACCTCACATTTATACTCGTTATGTAATACCAGACTTTCACTAATGCAGCGCACGTGGCCACAGGCACGTTTCTGGTCTCAGGGTCATCTCAACAGTGACGACACAAGAAGACTCACTTTTGGGGAACAGTGACATTATAAACCTTTGAAGCTCCGAATGGGGTATTTTTAAAGTTTTAAAAACATCCCGAGGAGCCAAAAGCTCATTATTGATGAAGAATATGTGTTCATTTCATGCATAAGGGAATAAGAAAGAGACTGGCAGACCAGTGAAGGAGAGGCTCAAAATGAGGCGACTAAAATCAAAGAGCTGCCCGCAAGCTCTGCCGTTTCATCCCGGATAACTCTGATGAGCTTGAAGCAAAGGCTGCCACTCTGATGTCAATTTTTTTAGGCTTTTCTATCAGCAAAAATTTCAGGAGTCACAAAAAGTGTCTCCTAAGAGAGATTTTCACCCATAAGGTGAAATATAAGCTAGGCAGTTATGAAGACTGTTGCTGAAGTCTGTTTACCCTGCATATCTTGGACTCATGACAGGTCTGACACACAGACACAAGATAACCGTCTACGTAACTCCTACAGCATTTCATAAAGCATCACAAAAGTTCAAAGAAGTTTCAGGGAAAGAAAAGGATGAAAGATGGAATTTCAGAGAAAGCCAAGGGTGACAGATGGAAGGTGATATGATAGATAGAACTATGAGTCTATGAGTCTTTGTGTTATACAGTGTGTATGTGTTTGCTTGAGGCTTTGCAGACACATTGTGACCTTAAATAGCTCAGAAACTGTGATTCACTCTTGACTGTGTAGTTTATTTGCACTGTATGATTCAGTAGAAGTATCAGCCTGAGACTAAAAGACCCATGAAATTGCTTGACAGGCACAGTTTTCTTTGCTATTTCCAGTTGAAACAGGAGGATTGTTTTATTTAATTTAATTTTATCTTATTTTATTTTACACTAGCATATATATGGCCTCAAAGGTAAAACTGTACACATAAAAAAGTTCAGGTTTATTCATCTCATAAATATTTTTTCCCTTTCTCTTTTTTTCTCCCATTTTTCTTTATCATCATCTTTTACATGGTATTGTATTTTTTACTTTTTTTGAAACCCTGTGGTACACAGGTAATAATAACTGATTTAAGTGGGATTTAACTAGTCAGCATTTTCCCAGTTGCATTCTGAGTAGTTTTAAGTGTTTGATAGAGTTTATCTCATGTATTTTTTGTATGTATTCTATAATGTGTTGGTTGCGCACAGAGTCAAATATGCTGTATTATGTTTATGCAAATATGTTGTGTAGGTGCCAGTTGTCACAATGTTCTTCAAGGCTTGACTCACTGATTGTCTTCAGTGAAGCCGTGTGTGTGTGTGTGTGTGTGCTTGGTTTTGGTTCATCTAAACCCACACACTCTGTGTGAAATGTACAGGGACACTCCCGTCCCACGCAAGAGCAGATCAGAGGGGTTACATCACAGTGAAATGTGGCAGCAGTCAAGGAGGAAGCTTATGAGTGAAAATGTGTTGTGATCTGATTGCTGTGACATTGTGGGAGACTTCAAAACAGCGTTAAGACAATACGATTGCATACTTAGTGCGCTCTACAGGAATTAGAGACGCGTGTGTTTGGGGTGAATGGGAAGTCTTGTGCCGCACACTTGCTCCCAAAGTAATCAAATTTTGTCTAATCTTCTGGATTATGTCATGGCTGATAAATTAACTTCCTTTTAATTTAAGTACAAACTTCAAAGCAGCCTATTCACAGTAATGTTATTTGCCTTGCAGCAGTTTATGAAACTCCTCCCTGTCAATTAACACAATACGTTAATGTCTGCTGCTGAAATTAGCATCTCCTCTCGGTGGGCTACCGCTAACGCGTTCTTTGTCATTTTCTCAGCTGCTATTGTCCCCATTATATGCTAAAATATTATTTTTTACACTTTTATAGCATTGTTTTTCTTCTAAATCCCACTAATAATGTTAGTCTAGGGTTTCTTGCACCATATTCAGTACAGTAGCAAAATCTGTCAGTTTTCTGATTTGTGTAAATGACCCCTGCCATGATTGGATAAACAGTTTGCATGGGAGATTAATAACATCTCTTATTTACTTATCTTAGAACAGCTTCTTAGCAAGTTCACAAAGCAGTCTGGCATGAAATGTGCCATACAACTGTGTTTGTCATTCAAAGAGCGAGGAAAATCCTGTTTTCCATGATATGGCCACTTTAGATTGTTTTACTTGAGGGCGCTATAAGTCAAGTAAAGGTCATCTTAAGTCCTGATCTTCTCAGGAAGCTCTGAAGTGGTGGGTGTAACTGTTGCCAGATTTTGTTAATAACTGACTTCACATTGCTGTTAGAGATTTGAAATTTGTTTCTGGATTTATTTGTCGATGGCATGTGAACGGTGTAGGAATTACAACAGTTTGTGCCTCCCACTTGTTAAGGGACCAAAAGTAATGGGACAGTTGGCTTCTCAGCTGTTCCATGGCCAGGTGTGTGTTATTCCCTCATTATCCCAATTACAATGAGCAGATAAAAGGTC